>JACGWO010000007.1:17125717-17344196 GCA_034509735.1 Sesamum alatum | reverse complement strand
GGATGTATGTGTAGATATTTATTTGAGATCTCGGTCATTACTTACTCTCACATTGGTTGGACCAATGTCAAAATATTAGACCCTAGACAAAGTGGACATGAACTCTAGGAGTTTGTCCATGCCTTCCAATCCATGGCATAGTGAGGAAGCTGCTTTAGGTCAATAGCGTGGTCTCACGAGTCGTGGCACGTTATTGTACTTAAATGAAGCTGCATTATGTCATGAACGAAAAGCGGGCTGCTGCTACCTGTCTCACGAGTCGTGGGGGTACCAGTGGGTCTGTGGCTCGGTCGATTGGGTTGGGTCTAACGCCCAATTAACATGATTCGCTTGGAGTCCTCGGGATCATGTGAAAGGGTGAGGCAATAATCTTGGGAAATCTCGTGGAACGAGAATGGTATGGAATACCTCCCACAGGATCTTTTCCATGCGAATCGTAAAAGCGGGGTATGGGAAAAATCGCTGTGGATCCCAAGCCCACTTGGAAAGGATTTCCCGAAAATCACGTTTGAGAGTACCGTGTTTTCGTATAAATAGTGGGAGGATTAAATGACTAAAGTCCATGCATTTAATTATTTTATCAAACCACCGTCTTTTATTTTCTGCTGATCGCGCGCTGTTTTCTAAAATGTAGATTTTAAAAAATGTCTAAGAACCCACTTTCCACCATTCTTGAGACAAACAAATTCAATGGAACAAACTACAACGACTGGTTGCGAAAATCTCAGGATAGTCCTAGATTACGAGAACCAAGGCTACGTCATGGACGAGCCTCTCCCTAGGACCTTACCGGAAGGATCCACGCCAGAAGAAACGTGAGACGTTCGAGACTTGGCATAAGGATAACCGGAAGGTCCGTAGCATCATACTTGCTTCGATGACCAATGAGATTCAGAAGCAGTATGAAAGGCTAGACGATGTCCGTTCCATTATGGCTTGCCTAAAGGATTGCTATGCCGTCCCGGACCGGCATACTAGGTATGTCGCGACCAAGGCGTTCTTTGGAACTAAAATGACAGAAGGATCCTCTGTACAAGAGCACGGGGTTAAAATGCTTACCCTGGTGGAAAAGCTCGAGGACCTAAAGGCAGGTCTCGATAATGAAACGTACATAGATGTGATCCTTCAGTCACTCCCACCCTTCTTTGACCAATTTATCGTCAACTACAACATGAACGCACTTGAGAAGGGCATTCATGAGTTGATCAATATGTTGGTGCAATACGAGGCAACGACTAAGAAGTCCACGCCTTCGGTATTGTTTGGAGGTGCTTCGACTTCTAATACGAAAGGCAAGGGTGCCGGACGTTGGAAGAAGAAGAAAGGGAAGGGAAAGGCCGTCAAAGCAGCTACAAACACTAAGAGTGTTCCCATTGCCAAAGAGGGGAAAGGCAAAGGAAAGAGAAAGGTTGTCTCCAAGCAACAGTCAAAGGCATATGACATATGTATCAACTGCCGTGAGAAAGGGCATTGGAAGAGAGAGTGCCCCAAACTCTTCTCGAACCAAGATATTATATGTGATTGAGGTTAATATGGTCACTAGTTCTGCCTCTTGGGTATTAGATACCGCTGTGGAGCTCACATTTGCAATGACTTGCAGGTGTTGAAAAGAAGCAGAAAACTGGGTAGCGGGGACATGATCCTGAAGCTTGGGAATGGCAAGGCCATCTCGGCAGAAGCAGTAGGATCCGCCACTCTAGTGATTAGTGATAATATTAGCATAGATTTAGAACAAGTTTATTTTGTACCCATTACGATTAAAAACATCATTTCCATTCCATTGTTGGACAATAGTGGTTATGAGTTTAGAATCAATAAAAATTGCTTTTATTTGATGAGGTGTGGAATTGCTCATCTACTTGGTACATTACATAACGGACTCTATATCTTGCCAACAAACGAATTTCGTCCTCAATGCACAACACAAACGAAAATTAGATAATAACAGGAACGCACGTCTGTGGCACGCTAGGCTAGGTCACATATCCAAGATAGGATGAAAAGGTTGGTAGACTCAAAGAACCTAGAGGTTGGGGACTTGAACGATCTACCAACTTGTGAGTCCTGTCTAAGAGGGAAAATGACCAAGAGGCCCTTTGTAGGACAAAGCAGGCTTGCCACAGGTTTGTTGGACTTGGTCCATACAGACGTATGTGGACCACTAAGGACGCAGGCCCGAGGTGGGTTCTCCTACTTCATAACCTTCACCGATGATCATTCACGGTATGGTTATGTTTACCTGATGAGGTACAAGTCTGAAGCTCTTGAGAGGTTTAAAGAATTCAGACTTGAAGTGGAGAACCAAACCAACTGCAAAATTAAAATCCTTCGGTCGGACCAAGGCGGTGAATACCTTAGTACGGAGTTCCTAGACTATCTAAAAGAACATGGTATAATATCAGAATGGACACCTCCAGGAACACCGCAGTTAAATGGTGTCTCTGAAAGGAGGAATCGAACCCTGTTGGACATGGTTCGGTCCATGATGAGTTTTACCAAATTGCCCTTATCGTTTTGGGGCTATGCACTAGAAACGGCGACCAAATTATTGAATTTGGCGCCTACTAGCACATTGACCCAAACGCCATATGAGATATGGCACGGCAAGCCTGCATCCTACAACTACTTGAAAGTGTGGGGTAGCCCCGCATACGTCAAGAGGTTAGTGGGAGATAAGTTAGAATCTAGGTCTAGCTTATGCAGGTTCGTTGGATACCCTAAAGAAACTGCGGGTTATTACTTTTATGACCCCTTGGAACAAAAGGTTTTGTTTCAAGAAATGCAGTATTCTTGGAGTAAGGCTTCCCGGAGGATATCCAACCTGATGAGCTGATCCTTGAGGAATCAAGTGATGGAATCCAGCCATCAGAACAAGCCGCGGAACCCTCACTTAGAGGATTCAGGATAGACAGCCGAAGGCTGACCAACCTCGAGAAGTCCAACATGCTCGGCATGAAGGACAGCCTCAGGAACAGCCAGCCCCGGTTCCTGAACCACCGGCTCCGATACAGTCAGCGCCCCACAGTCACCACTGACGTTCCCGTTCTCCGTAGGTCCACTAGAGAGTCCAGACCTCCAATGAGATATGGCTTTCTAGTGCGACCGATCTTTCGGATAACGATCCTAAGACTTATGGAGAAGCAATGTATGACATCGACTCCGGGAAATGGCTTGAGGCCATGAAAGCCGAAATGGACTCCATGAGCGAGAACCAAGTTTGGAGTCTCGTAGATCCACCGAAAGGTGTTAATGAAAGAAATTGTGGATCGTCCCGGGAAAAGCGCGAATGCGGAAGCGCGGTATAATTAAAATTAAATATGGAATTTAAACATGCTTTTTTTAAATTAAAACACGTTTCAAAGGGTGTGCCTTTGAAATTTCCCGGGCGTTCGGTGTATCTCATGAATGAATAACACATAATAAATCATGGAGGCCATAGGGTTGGAAATTAAAGAGAGGACGAAAAAATTAAAACGAGACCTACCCGTTGTCGTTTTCGTCTTCAACGGCTACAAGCGTTGTTCCCCGTTTTGCACCAAGATCTCGTCTTTGAGACCCTCTAAATCGTGACACACGATCCACCCACGTATCTTGCACGTCGTGCTAGCAACGAACAAGTTTATGTTTTTGGAGTGGATGAATCAATAACACATTATTGATTAATGGTATTGATTCATCAAGTTCTTAATGTTCCAAGAACAAAAAGAACCAAGAAAATATTTCTTGGAGAGGGAGAGAGAATCGGACGAGAGAGAGGGAGAGAGAATCCGTGTGTGTGTGTTGTAGTGTGTGTGTTGTAGTTTCATCATCCTTCAACTTGTAGGATGCTAGGGGTTTATATAGAAGAGGAGTCTAATCCTCTTTAAACTCCTCTTTCAAGAACTCTATTTTGACTAGGATTTTGACCTAGTCAAAGTCCTAGTCAAAGTAGTGTTTTGACCTAGTCAAAACAATCCTAGCCATCCATCTCTCCCATTCATCTCACCGTTGATTTAATTTAATTTAATGGAATATTTAAAACCTATTTAAATATTTCCAAGAGGCTAAAATAAATATAAATATTATTTAAGCCCATTAAATAAATCCCTTTGATAAATCTAATTTATCAATTTAATTCCTTATATCTAATAGAAGGAATTATTTCTCCAAGAAAAAAATAAAGGACCCGATTAAATCCAATTTAATCATTCCTTCACTCCAATATTTAATTCCTAATTAAATATCTAAATGTGTGTGGATAGTGTGTGACTCTTTAGGTTCACCTTTCAGCTAGACTTGGTCGGATTCCTAGAATCCTTCCGTTACCATGGGTGGCCATCTAGCAACGGTCCATGGCACTAGAGATTAGGTGAAATATTCAGGGATGAACATTTAGGCTCTAACAGTACACTTGTCCTTCTGTCTTCGGTCTCATCACTTAGAGTCTAGGGCACGGATAATGCAGGTACCCATTTTGGACCTAAGTGTCGGTCTGTCCTCACTAAACGCCGCAAGGGAATCCTTCCCTTCTGTTCAGTTACTGTGGCCACAGATTTTAGGGACAAGACACAGAGCATACATGAGACTCAACTGTCAATACCTATTGGCAGGAGACAGATCCTTTCTTGGAAACTACTGTCACTTTGTACACCAGAACTGTACTAGACATGGCTTATGACTACCAAAGAGAATTCTGGCAATCTCTCACCATATCTAAGATACAGCCCTAACGTACAGGTAAACTGAGCAATTCCTCAAGTCAAAGGACTTGGCCTGTACCGTTGGAACCGGGAATACATGTCATACCTTGCTGACCATACTCAAGGTCCTCCGTAAGACGGTTCCCGCGAGTCACCTCAGTCAGCTGCGTCCTAGCATGCTAACCCACTAACACTGCTTAGACGACCCTCGTCACCCGTCGATGAAACACGACAGCAGGTGCTTAGTGCAAGTCTCAAATGGAATCCTGGTACCCATTTTCGGGATTCCTTGACTTGGAGATTTCCGGACTGTTTCGGGAAGACTGATTCCATGGACCTACCTCCAAGCGTAGTCCCAGTCCCCGAAATTGATTCTCAGTCCGTGGGCTTTGTTTGCGTAGTGAACAGATATGGAAAACAAATATAAGTGAACACAAACAAAGTGATGCCAAATGAAATTCACTTCTTTATTCATTAATGATTTATCAAACAACTGAAATTGTCTAGACATAGGTTACATATTCCTGCCAAAATTGGCTTACATGGTCACCTATTCTAACAATCTCCCACTTGACCTTTAAAGCCAATCACCCATATGCCTAATCCCCATCTCCTCAAGATGTTGCGTATGAGCACTCTGCGACATAGGCTTTGTCAGCGGGTCTGCTGTGTTGTCTGCTGAGTTGACTCGGTCCATCCGAACGTCACCTCTTCCTACCATTTCTCTAAGAAGATGGTAGCGTCTAAGAATGTGTTTGGAACGATGATGAGATCTCGGTTCTTTGCTTGCGCTATTGCACCGTTGTTATCACAGAAGATGACAACAAGCTCGGCGATGCTAGGCACCACACCCAACTCTTGGATGTAGTTTCTCATCCAAACCGCTTCCTTAGCAGCTTCTGAAGCTGCTATGTATTCAGCCTCAGTGGTGGAGTCAGCAGTGGTTGCTTGCTTGGAACTTTTCCAAGCCACTACTCCTCCGTTGAGTTTGAATACATACCCCGATTGAGACTTGGCATCATCGTCATCAGACTGGAAGCTAGCGTCGCTAAAGCCTTCCAGAATTAGTTCTCCATTGCCATAGACTAGGAACATTTCCTTAGTTCTCGTTAGGTACTTAAGGATGCCCTTAACGGCATTCCAATGTGCCTCTCCTGCACAGGACTGATATCTGCTTGTCACGCTCAAAGCGTATGCAATGTCAGGCCTGGTGCAATGGACCGCATATTGGATGCTACCTACGGCAGAAGCATAGGGGATGACTTTCATCTTTTCAAGTTCCTCATCAGTCTGCGGGGACTGCTTCTTGGACAACTTGATCCCATGCCTCATTGGAAGGAATCCTCGTTTGGAGTTGTCCATTCGATATCTCTTTAGGACTTTCTCCATATACGAGTTTTGGGTGAGCCCTAACATCCTTTTAGATCTGTCCCTGACAATCTGGATGCCTAGGATGTAGGAGGCTTTACCCAAGTCCTTTATGGAAAACTTGGTTGACAACCATGCTTTTGTGTTTCCTAACATTCTGACGTCATTACCAATGAGCAGAATGTCATCCACGTAAAGCACTAGGAACACTATAGAGCTCCCACTGACCTTCTTGTATACACAAGGGTCGGATTCGTTTTTGATGAAGTCATATCCCCGTATTACTTCATCAAATCGAATGTTCCAACTTCGGGATGCTTGTTTGAGGCCATAGATGGACTTCTGGAGACGACAGACCTTCTGTTCTTCTCCAGTGACCGTGAAACCCTCCGGCTGATCCATATAGATCTCTTCTTCAACGAAATTGTTGACGAAGGCCGTTTTCACGTCCATCTGCCATATTTCATAGTCATACCATGCTGCTATGGCAAGCAGGATCCGAATGGACTTAGCCATGGCTACTGGTGAGTAGGTATCCTCAAAATCGACCCCGGGTCGTTGAGTGTATCCCTTAGCTACAAGCCTAGCCTTAAAGGTTGTGACTTCTCCATCAACGCAGAGTTTGCGCTTGTAGACCCACTTACAGCCCACTGGCTTAACACCTTTCGGTGGATCTACAAGTCTCCAAACTTGGTTCTCGCTCATGGAGTCCATTTCGGTCTTCATGGCCTCAAGCCATTTCCCGGAGTCGATGTCAGACATCGCTTCCCCGTATGTCTTAGGATCGTTATCCAGAAGATCGGTCGCACCTAGAAACCCATATCTCACTGGAGGTCTGGATTCTCTAGTGGACCTACGGAGGACGGGAACGTCAGTGGTGACTGTGGGCGCTGACTGTATCGGAGCCGGCGATTCAGGGGCCGGGACTGGCCTTTCTTGAGGTTGTCCTTCATGCCTAGCATGTTGGACTTCTCTAGGTTGGTCAGCCCTCCGTGCGTTAATCCTAAATCCTCTTGGTGAGGTTTCCGCGGCTATTTCTGATGGCTGAGTTCCATCACTTGATTCCTCAAGGATTAGCTCATCAGGTTGGATATCCTCCGGGAAGCCTTGCTCCAAGAATACTGCATTCCTTGAAACAAATACCTTTTGTTCCAAAGGGTCATAAAAGTAATAACCCGCAGTTTCTCTAGGGTATCCGACGAACCTGCATAGGCTAGACCTGGATTCTAGCTTATCTCCCACTAACCTCTTGACGTATGCGGGGCTACCCCACACTTTCAAGTAGTTGTAGGACGCAGGCTTGCCGTGCCATATCTCATATGGCGTTTGGGTCAATGCACTGGTAGGCGCCAAATTCAACAACTTGGCTGCCGTTTCTAATGCATAACCCCAAAATGATAAGGGCAATTTGGTAAAACTCATCATGGACCGAACCATGTCCAACAGGGTTCGGTTCCTCCTTTCAGAGATGCCGTTTAACTGTGGTGTTCCGGGAGGTGTCCATTCTGATATTATACCATGTTCTTTTAGATAATCAAGGAATTCGGCACTAAGGTATTCACCACCTCGGTCTGACCGTAGGACTTTAATTTTGCAGTTGGTCTGGTTCTCCACTTCAAGTCTGAATTCTTTAAACCTCTCAAGAGCTACAGACTTGTACCTCATTAGGTAAATATAACCATACCGTGAATGATCATCGGTGAAGGTTATGAAGTAGGAGAACCCACCTCGAGCCTGCGTCCTTAGTGGTCCACATACGTCTGTATGGACCAAGTCCAACAGACCCGTGGCAAGCCTGCTTTGACCTAGAAAGGGCTTCTTAGTCATTTTCCCTCTTAGACAAGATTCACAAGTTGGTAGATCGTTCAAGTCCCCAACCTCTAGGTTCTTTGAGTCTACCAACCTTTTCATCCTATCTTGGGATATGTGACCTAGCCTAGCGTGCCACAGACGTGCGTTCCCGTTATTATCTAATTTCCGTTTGTGTTGAGAGTTAAGAACGAAATTCTTTTGTTGCAAGATATAGAGCCCGTTGTGCAATGTACCAAGTAGATGAGCAATTCCACACCTCATCAAATAAAAGCAATTTTTATTGATTCTGAACTCATAACCACTATTGTCCAACAATGGAATGGAAATGATGTTCTTAATCATACTAGGTACAAAATAAACCTGCTCTAATTCTATGCTAATGGTATCACTAATCACTAAAGTGGCGGATCCTACTGCTTCTGCCGAGATGGCCTTGCCATTTCCAAGCTTCAGGATCATGTCCCCGCTACTTAGTTTTCTGCTTCTTTTCAGCACCTGCAAATCATTGCAAATGTGAGCTCCACAGCCGGTATCCAATACCCAAGAGGCAGAATTAGTGACCATATTAACCTCAATCACATATATACCTTGGTTTGAGAAGAGTTTGGGGCACTCTCTCTTCCAATGCCCTTTCTCACGGCAGTTGATACATATGTCATATGCCTTTGACTGTTGCTTGGAGACAACCTTTCCCTTTCCTTTGCCTTTCCCCTCTTTGGCAATGGGAACACTCTGAGTGTTCGTAGCTGCTATGACGGCTTTTCCCTTCCCCTTCTTCTTTTTCCAACGTCCGGCACCCTTGCCTTTCGTCTTGGAAGTTGAAGCACCTCCAAACAATACCGAAGGCGTGGACTTCTTAGTCGTTGCCTCGTATTGCACCAACATATTGATCAACTCATGAATGCCCTTCTCAAGTGCATTCATGTTATAGTTGACGATAAATTGGTTGAAGGAGGGTGGGAGTGACTGAAGGATCACATCTATGTACGTTTCGTTATCGAGACCTGCCTTTAGGTCCTCGAGCTTTTCCACTAGGGTAAGCATTTTAACCCCATGCTCTTGTACAGAGGATCCTTCTGTCATTTTTGTTCCAAAGAACGCCTTGGTCGCGACATACCTAGTATGCCGGTCCGGGACTGCATAGCAATCCTTAAGGCGAGCCATAATGGAAGGGACATCGTCTAGCCTTTCATATTGCTTCTGAATCTCATTGGTCATCGAAGCAAGTATGACGCTACGGACTTTCCGGTTATCCTTATGCCAAGTCTCGAACGTCTCACGTTCTTCTGGCGTGGATCCTTCCGGCAAGGTCCTAGGGAGAGGCTCGTCCATGACGTAGCCTTGGTTCTCGTAATCTAGGACTATCCTGAGATTGCGCAACCAGTCGTTGTAATTTGTTCCATTGAATTTGTTTGTCTCAAGAATGGTGGAAAATGGGTTCTTAGACATTTTAAAATCTACATTTAGAAAACAACGCGCGATCAGCAGAAAATAAAGACGGTGGTTTGATGAAATAATTAAAATGCTTGGTCTTTAGTCATTTAATCCTCCCACTATTTATACGAAAACACGGTACTCTCAAACGTGATTTTCGGGAAATCCTTTCCTAGTGGGCTTGGGATCCACAGCGATTTTTCCCATACCCCGCTTTTACGATTCGCATGGAAAAGATCCTGTGGGAGGTATTCCATACCATTCTCGTTCCACGAGATTCCCAAGATTATTGCCTCACCCTTTCGCATGATCCCGAGGACTCCAAGCGAATCATGCTAATTGGGCGTTAGACCCGACCCAATCGACCGAGCCACAGACCCACTGATACCCCCACGACTCGTGAGACAGGTAACAGCAGCCCATTTTTCGTTCATGACATAGTGCAGCTTCTTTTAAGTACAATAACGTGCCACGACTCGTGAGACCACGCTATTGACCTAAAACAGCTTCCTCACTGTGCCATGGATTGGAAGGCATGGACAAACTCCTAGAGTTCATGTCCACTTTATCTAGGGTCTAATATTTCAACATTGGTCCAACCAATGTGAGAGTAGTGAATGACCGAGATCTCATAATATATACGCATACATTCATCCATAATGCATGAATAAAATCCATCCATAGCAGTTATATGATAAATAAAAACCCATTCATCCATCACAATAACCACATGCAAAATTAAAGCCTAGCACGCCCCTGTTGGATAATCACGAGCCCGAATCCTATGCGATCCACTGAGCCCGTAGTGGATCTATGGTCAATCTAGGGTTGGTCCTATACTATTACAATAATAGTAACCCAATCATCACGCTGATGGGCCTTGGTCTCTTTTTCTCTTTCTTCACTTCATGGAAAACTACAAGGGACCTCCGGTCTGGGCTCTCCATGTGGTCCTTCCTTCTTCTCCACCAATTACAAAAATGAAACCTCACTCCTAGTCTACTCTCATTACATATTAAAAAAATAGAAACCCCAGCGAAAACCCGGGGGGAGTACATAAGGAGGGAGGTAGAAAGCCTTATTATTCCAAGGCACTAGAAAGAGAGAAGGAGAAAGCAGTTAAAGAGGCACACAGGCCCAACAGAAAATTAAACCACACATTCGGTCTAGGGCTCGTGATCATCCATTTCCATCCAACACACGTAATTACATGATCCAATCACATAATCATAATATTCCAACAACACATGATTTCCAATCATATTAATCCAAGATGAAAATAAATGAACATGTGCACAACGTGTGAAAATAAAAAAAAAATATAAATATTGGTAATATTAATCTTTTTTCTCGTTTTAGGAAAATCTTTCCTCATTATCTTAAGTAAAATAACCCCGGGATTCCAAATCCAATTTATTTTTACTCCTAAAATAATGTCTTTAGGAACTTAGGAAAAATTGAAACCCAAAAAATGATTTTTTCAGAATTAATTCAAAATTAAAACTGAAAATTAATTTAAAATAAAATAACACTAGGGTTTCAAAACCCTAGCTTCACAGCCACCGGCCGCCGCCGCCTGCGGCAGCCAGCCGGCCGGCCGCGCGCGCAGGCGCTGCCTGGCCGGCGCGCGCGCGCAGGCCCCTACCGGCAGTGCTGGGCTGCGGGCGGCCAGCCTTCCCGGCTGGCCGGCTGTGGCGTTTTCTCTCGTTTTTCAGATTAATTTCCCATCCCGTTTCCCAAGAAAAACAGAAAAACACCAACATTCATAAATTCACACGAATTAAAAGCAATAAAATAACATGCTTTAATAATCAAGAAATTCAAGATTCAATTAAAACATGCTAAATCACGTTTCATGCTTAAAACGCACATAAACCCTAGGCCTATACACCGAACCGGGCTCTGATACCACTGAAAGAAATTGTGGATCGTCCCGGGAAAAGCGCGAATGCGGAAGCGCGGTATAATTAAAATTAACTATGGAATTTAAACATGCTTTTTAAATTAAAACACGTTTCAAAGGGTGTGCCTTTGAAATTTCCCGGGCGTTCGGTGTATCTCATGAACGAATAACACATAATAAATCATGGAGGCCATAGGGTTGGAAATTAAAGAGAGGACGAAAAAATTAAAACGAGACCTACCCGTTGTCGTTTTCGTCTTCAACGGCTACAAGCGTTGTTCCCCGTTTTGCACCAAGATCTCGTCTTTGAGACCCTCTAAATCGTGACACACGATCTACCCACGTATCTTGCACGTCGTGCTAGCAACGAACAAGTTTATGTTTTTGGAGTGGATGAATCAATAACACATTATTGATTAATGGTATTGATTCATCAAGTTCTTAATGTTCCAAGAACAAAAAGAACCAAGAAAATATTTCTTGGAGAGGGAGAGAGAATCGGACGAGAGAGAGGGAGAGAGAATCCGTGTGTGTGTGTGTTGTAGTGTGTGTGTTGTAGTTTCATCATCCTTCAACTTGTAGGATGCTAGGGTTTTATATAGAAGAGGAGTCTAATCCTCTTTAATCCGCGCGCCTGGCCGGCTGTGCCGTTTTCCGTTTCTCTCCCGTTTTTGGCTCGTTTTTCAAAACTGTTTTTACTGTATTATTTTTATGATATTTTCTGAATTATTCTGAACCCGTTGACTTAGAATATTTATTTTTTGAGATTTGGAATTTTCTAAAATAAATATTGCTTGGTTGATGAGGAAAGGGTTTCCTAACAAGATTTAATTTTTGCAATGGTTGCACCAATGATCAAAATTCATATGTGAAATTTCGCAATAATTTCTGCGTTTTATGATGTTGGACATCATGGTTATTTTATGGCTTGAGTATGAGTAGATCTTGACATGTATTAATATTACACGAATGTTGGATTTTGGAATTCTTGAATAAATGGGCATATTCTTGAATTGTTGATTTTTGTGTTTCAGAAAATTTGATTTTTCTGTATAATTCTGGGAATTTTTCTGAATTAATTAACTTGGGGCATTTTAATTTTGGTTGAGATTTAAATTTCATAGAATTAATATTGCCTTGTTAATTATGGAAAAGGTTTTTCCAACAAAAATCGTTGTGCATAGGTTGCACTATTATCCAATGTTTGGTGTGGATATTTTACATGTAGTTTCTGCATTTATTTTTATGGTATGGATTATCATGGATGTTGGTATAGCATGTTTTACGTGGGATATGTATTTGTGCTATTTGTGTTAATTGATTTGACAAAGGATGATCACAAAGCCCCTAGACCGCATGTATGGTTTATTTACATTTATTTGTTGGGTTGTGGCCTGTGAGCCTCTTTATTTTCCTCTCTGTCTCTCTTCTAGTGCCTTGGAATAATAAGGCTTTCTCTCTCCCTCCTAATGTACTCCCCCCAAATGTTTAATTGGGGTTTCTTATTTTATGATGTAATGAGAGTAGAATTAGTGGTGAGGTTTTATTTCTTTTTGTAAATAAAAGCTGCAAGAGAAGACAAGCCCAAGGTGTTGGAGGCCCATGGAGGTAGCCATCAGATGGCCCACGGAGGATCCATGGAGAAGGAGCTCGGTGTATGAAAGATTATGTGGATCGTCCCGGGAAAAGCGCGAATGCGGAAGCGCGGTATAATTAAAAATTAAAACGGAATTTAAACATGCTTTTAAATTAAAAAACACGTTTCAAAGGGTGTGCCTTTGAAATTTTCCCGGGCATTCGGTGTATCTCATGAACGTATAACATAAAATAAATCATGGAGGCCATAGGGTTGAAAATTAAAGAGGGACGAAAATTTAAAACGAGACCTACCCGTTGTCGTTTTCGTCTTCAACGGCTACACGCGTTGTTCCCCGTTTTGCACCAAGATCCCGTCTTTGAGACCCTCTAATTCGTGACACACGATCCACCCACGTATCTTGCACGTCGTGCTAGCAACGAACAAGTGTATAATTTTGGAGTGGATGAATCAATAACACATTATCAATTAATGGTATTGATTCATCAAGATTCTAATGTTCCAAGAACAAAAGAATCAAGAAAACTATTTTCTTGAGAGAGAGAGAGGGCGGACGAGAGAGATGGGAGAGAGAGAGAAACCGTGTGTGTGTGTTGTGTGTGTGTGTTGGAGTTTCATCATCATGTAAATTGTAGGATGCTAGGGGTTTATATAGAAGAGGAGTTTAATCCTCTTTTAAACTCCTCTTTTAAGAACTCTAATTTGGTTAGGATTTTGACCTAGTCAAAGTCCTAGTCAAACTAGTGTTTTGACCTAGTCAAAACGATCCTAGCCATCCATCTCTCCCATTGATCTCAACCGTTGATTTAATTTAATTTAATGGAATATTTAAAACCTATTTAAATATTTCCAAGAGGCTAAAATAAATATAAATATTATTTAAGCCCATTAAATAAATTCCTTTGATAAATCCAATTTATCAATTTAATTCCTTCTATCAAATAGAAAGAATTATTTCTCCAAGAAAAATAAAGGTCCCGATTAAATCTAATTTAATCATTCCTTCACTCCAATATTTAATTCCAAATTAAATATTTAATTGTGTGTGGATAGTGTGTGACTCTTTAGGTTCACCATTCAGCTAGACTTGGTCGGATTCCTAGAATCCGTCCGTTACCATGGGTGGCCATCTAGCAACGGTCCATGGCACTAGAGACTAGGTGAAATATTCAGGGATGAACATTTAGGCTCTAACAGTACGCCTGTCCTTCTGTCTTCGGTCTCATCACTTAGTGTCTAGGGCACGGATAACGCAGGTACCCATCTTGGACCTAAGTGTCGGTCTGTCCTCACTAAACGCCGCAAGGGAAACCTTCCCTTCTGTTCAGTCACTGTGGCCACAGTTTTAGGGACAAGACCTAGAGCATACATGAGACTCAACTGTCAAAACCTATTGACAGGAGACAGATCCTTTCTTGGAAACTACTGTCACTTTGCACACCCGGACTGCACTAGACATGGCTTATGACTACCAAAGAGAATTCTGGCAATCTCTCACCATATCTAAGATACAGTTCTGATGTACAGGTAAACTCAGTAATTCCTCAAGTCAAAGGACTTGACCTGTACCGTTGGAACCGGGAATACTCGTCATACCTTGCAGACCATACTCAAGGTCCTCCGTAAGACGGTTCCCACGAGTCACCTCAGTCAGCTGCATCCTAGCAGGCTAACCCACTAACACTGCTTAGACGATCCTCGTCACCCGTCGATGAAACACGACAGCAGATGCTTAGTGCAAGTCTCAAATGGAATCCCGGTACCCATTTTCGGGATTCCTTGACTTGGAGATTTCCGGACTGATTCGGGAAGACTGATTCCATGGACCTACCTCCAAGCGTAGTCCCAGTCCCCGAAATCGAATCTCAGTCCGTGGGCTCTGTTTGCGTAGTGAACAGATATGGAAAAATAGGTGCAAGTGAACACAAACAAAGTAATGCCAAATGAAAATTCACTTCTTTATTCATTAATGATTTATCAAAACACTTATAATTGTCTAGACATAGGTTACATATACTCGCCAAAATTGGCTTACATGGTCACCTATTCTAACAGTGTAGGCCCAAGATGGAGAGCCCAAGAAGATAAAGAGGACTTACAAGGCCCATTGCATGTAATGGGTTATTAAAACTTGTAATAGCATAGGACCTACCCTTAGATTGACCATAGATCCACTGCGGGCTCAGTGGGTCGCATAGGTTTGGGCTTGTGATCATCCTACAGGGGCGTGCTAGGCTTTATTTTGCATGCGATGCGTATTAATTGCTTATGATTATTCTATATGCTTTATGTATGGTTACATTCACGCTTAGAATATTTCTGCCATAACGCACGCAATGCAATACTTAATATATGTGATGAGGTCTCGTTCTATCAAAACTCTCACTTGGTTGAACCAAGTTAAATATAGACCCTTAATAAATGGACTAGGACTCTGGGAGTCTGTCCAAGCCTTCCATCCATGGCAACAGTGAGGAAGATCTTTTAGGTCGATAGCGTGGTCTCACGAGTCGTGGCACGACTATCGTGCTTAAAAGAAGCTGCACTTTGTCATGAACGATGAGTAGATTGCTGTTACCTGTCTCACGAGTCGTGGAGGTAGCAGTGAGTCTATGAATCGGTTGATTGGGTCGGGTCTAACGCCCGAATAACGTGATTCGCTTGGAGTCCTCGGGATCACGTGAAAGGGTGAGGCAATTATCTTGGGAATCTCGTGGAACGAGAATGGTATGGAATACCTCCCACGAGTTCTTTTCCCATGCGAATCGTAAAAGCGGGGTATGGGGGAGATCGCTGTGGATCCCGAGCCCACTAGGAAAAGGATTTCCCGAAAACAACGTTTTGAGAGTGCCGTGTTTTCATAGAAATAGTGGGAGAGGTTAAGGACTAAAGACCGAGACTTAACCAAAATATTACTTCACTCTGCTTATTATTTTCTGCTTTACATATATGTTGTAAATGTCTAAGAATCCACCAAACACATCACTAAGAGGCTCACTAAAAAAGGAACCAATTACACGAATTGACTGTGAAATCTTAAGATGGTCTTAGATTTCCAGAACCTTAACTCACATACCGGAATGAGGACGTTCCTCAGCGCTTGCCGAAAGGGTCGACAACTAAGGCAACGCTTGGCGTTCAAAAGTTGAAGGATGACCACCGGCAAGTAGGATATAATGATGTTGGCTCAAACTATGCTTCGTTTGCATCATGTCTATATGGTCTTGGACCAGCATGTGGGGTAAAATGCAACGAAGGCATGTTTGGAGCTAAGATGACGGAAGGGATGTCGGTACAAAGAACATGGAGTGTTGATGCAATCCCTAGTGGAGAAGCTCAAAAAGACCTCCATGTCAGTCTTGAAAAGGAGACGTACATTGACATGATCCTTCAGTCTCTTCCTCCCTCCTACGAACCATTAATTATCAACATGAATGAGCTTAGAAAAGATCTTCATAGGTTGGTAATTATGTTGGTCTAGTACGAAGCAACGATTGCAAAATCTGCGCCGTCGGTACTAGTAGGAGAGGCTTCAACCTCCATGGTGAAAGGCAAGGGTGCCAGACGCCAAAAGAGGAAGAAGGGTAAGGTGACATCACTATTAAGCACTTCAAGTGCTGTTCCTTTACAACACAAGGTGGAGGTAAAGGAAAGAGTAAAAGGTTCAAGCAGTCAAGTTCATAGATTCTAAGAACGTAAGCATTTACTGTCGTAAAGAGGGCCATTGGAAAGGGGAGTATTCTAAACCCCTCTCCAATGTAGGTAAAATTTGATATTGAGTATTGACATGATCACTTTTACTCTATTTGGTGTTTGATACCATTCCTATCACTAATCTGCGGGTGGTTTGCAGAAAGTGAATAAGGACTTAAAAGCCAAGAACAGTTCTAGGATTCAACAATGGCAAGGTCCATTGATGAAAAGGACTAGAGACTTGTTAGGCCCATAATCGTGATCATGTTAGGATAATATAGGAATTACGTAACCTAGCATGATCAAAAGTATGTCTCTTTGTTGGACAAAGGTTTTATTACATACATATTTGATCAAACAAAATTATTGAATATTGATTCATGTTTGCTAGTACGTAAATTCCTAAAATACCATCCCATAAAAGGTTTATGGATACTCAAAATTCAAATTATCTAAAATGGATTAATCAAAACCAACTTACAGATTTGGCATCTACAACAGCTAGGACGTTTCTTCTTATTAAAAGATGAGTAAATTGGAAAGTTCGATGAATCTAGAAATAGATGATTCGAATCGACTAAATTTACAAGTCTTTTATGAAGAAGAAAGTCCGAAAGCTCTTTGTTGGACAAAGTAGGCTTGCCAAATAGTCTATTGGAAGGGAGCCAATAAGACAACTGTAGGTTACTAATACACAAGACCATAAGAGGGTTCAAAACTCTAAAGGTCCCATAGGAGGTTTGGGAATTAGACTTAAGGAGGTGAACCATAAATGGTTGCAAAATTAAACCTGTTTCGATAGGATCGAAAAGGCCGTGTATTTAGTGGGAGCTCTTGAGCATCCAAGTTGAGAATAGGAATTCTCAATGAAACGTTTCCTGTAAAGGCCAAGTATGACGGTCTCTGATAAAGGGAACGATCGAATCTCGTTGGACGAAGATCGATCGAAGTTTCGCCCAATTACCTTAGCCCATATAGACGTAGACTCCAAATTGCCAACGTAAGGAACGTGGCACTTTGCTAGGAGTCACGCACAAGGAGCCATGGTTTGGCAAGCCTGTGTCCCGACAAAGTCCTTGAGCATGTAGAAGGATCCTACATACGTCAAGGGACTAGTGGGAGACAAATTAGACTCGGTGTCTAATTTGTACAAGTTTACGACAGAATAATACTAACGTTGCTTAGAATCGCATTTCTTAAATTGATCATATTCCAAGTCCCCTTAAGAACGAACCCGAATGTCGTAAGAGGTACGAGTGATCGGGATATGTTCGGTCAAAATTGGATAATAATCCAAATGACCTGCGGAACATGATGTTGGACATCGTAGTAGGATTTATGGAGAGGAACCATAGAATCCACTAGGAAATTCAAACAAGGTTTGATACACCGCATAACTGGAATATTCGTTTTGACGAGCTCATACGGAGCATGACTCGGTCTTAAACGACGTAGGTGGTCAGTGGGAGTAGAAATGGCGTTTCAAGTGTTTAAGTGTGTAATATCTTGATTCATGGATGAATTCAAGGCATTAGGAATCACTAAAACACAAACTGTAACTCACGAAAATTCTCCATGACATTTTTAGGGTTCCCACATACATATCATGAATTGAGCTTTTCAAAGACTCAGTCATGGTAGACTGATGAGAAAAAACTCATATATGTAGAGGGACAAGTTGTTCGAGACTCAGTCATAGTAAGACTGATGAGAAAACTTGGATACTATGCATAAAGCATCAAGCCATTCAAGACTTAGTCACGGTGGACTAATGAGAAGGCTTGGATGTTAAGTATCCCCTACGTCTTAACCCTAGGCAAACATATGATATGTTTACTCGGTGCATAGGAACCGATGTTGAGAGTGCTTCTAGCATGGCTCAACATAAATCGGTAATGCACTGAGGGGTTGAAGACAGCAATCAAGAACGATCCTTAGTACCTGAATAAGGACTAAAGATATGTTCATGATGCACTGTCTGTTGAGAGTTGTTTTGGAAGGCTAAAGCGATACTAGCTTCCAGAGAATAAGTGAAAACCAGTTAGTCTCAAAGGTATGCACAGTCAGGCCCAATGACGAGTGCATCGGATAGTGGTCACTGATGAAGACCGCGTCCATAGGATGGACGTGGCGCCTAGCACGACCAAGCCATGTTTGCCTATATGGCAGGCAACTTGGCTATGGGAGTATTGGCACGAGATTCTCATCACCGTTCCAAACATATTCTTAGACGCTACCATCTTCTTAGAGAAATGGTAGGAAGAGGTGACGTCCGGATGGACCGAGTCAACTCGGCAGACAACACAGCAGACCCGCTGACAAAGCCTATGTCGCAGAGCGCTCATACACAACATCTTGAGAAGATGGGGATTAAGCATATGGGCAATTGGCTTTAAAGGTCAAGTGGGAGATTGTTAGAATAGGTGACCATGTAAGTCAATTTTGGCAGGAATATGTAACCTATGTCTAGACAAATTCTTTGTTATTTGATAAAATATTTATGAATAAAGAAGTGAAAATTCATATGGCAATACTTTGTTTACGTCCACTTATCTGCATTTACATTTCTGTTCACTACGCAAACAAAGCCCACGGATTGAGAAATGATTTCGGGGACTGGGACTACGCTTGGAGGTAGGTCCATGAAATCAGTCTTACCGAATCAGTCCGGAAATCTCCAAGTCAAGGAATCCCGAAAATGGGTACCGGGATTCCCTTTGAGACTTGCACTAAGCATCTGCTGTCGTATTTCATCGACGGGTGACGAAGGTCGTCTAAGCAGTGTTAGTGGGCCAGCATGCTAGGAAGCAGCTGACTGAGGTGACTTGCGGGAACCGTCTTACGGAGGACCTTGAGTATGGTCAGCAAGGTATGACGTGTATTCCCGGTTCCAACGGTACAGGCCAAGTCCTTTGACTTGAGGAACTGCTGAGTTTACCTGTGCATCAGGTCTGTATCTTAGATATGGTGAGAGATTGCCAAAATACTCTTGAGTAGTCATAAGCCATGTCTAGTGCAGCTCGGGTGTATAAAGTGACAGTAGTTTCCAAGAAAGGATCTGTCTCCTGTCAAAAGGTGTTGACAGTTGAGTCTCATATATGTTAGAATAGGTGACCAGAAAGTCAATGGTATTGGCTGTTCTGAGAACCATTCGTCAATCTGTGAACAAGTAATATTATGTTAATGAATGCAGTAAGGATTCATAGGCATGAGTTTGTTGTACTTACTGCTTGCATCGTTACGATGTCACAACAAACGCCCACAGACTGAAATAACATTTCGGGAAATTGGAACTACGCTTGGAGGTAGGTTCATGAAATCAGTTTCGCCGAATCAGTCTGAAATACTCCAAGTCAAAGGAATCTCAAGACAGGGCATCGAGAATCCATTTGAGACTTGCACTAAGCATCTGCTGTCGTGTTTCATCGACGGGTGACGAGGATCGTCTAAGCAGTGTTAGTGGGTCGGCCTGCTGGGGAGCGGCCGACTGAGGTGACTCGCGGGAATCGTCATATAGAAGCTACTCGGGCTTGGTCAGTATGACTTGTATTCCCGGTTCCGATAGTACGGGATTAGTCCTCGGACTTGAGGATCACGGCAGTCCCCTACATACTAAGGCTGTATCTTGGATCTGGTGAAATTTGACCGATTATATCACATGGTCATCATAAGCCTCGTCCAGTGCAGTCGGAGTATGTAAGAACGGTGAATTCCAAGATAGGATCTGTCCCCTGTCAAAGGATATGACAGCAAGATCTCCTATGCGCTCGGAGATGGTTTAGACTCACAAAGTCTATGGCCATAGCACTTGATGTAGTGGGAAAGGATTTCCTACGTCGAGTTAAACCTATCTCGAGCATTATGCATAGTTGCCTAGTCAACGATGGGAACCGACCCCTAGACTAAAGGCCGGGAGACAGGCGACAGTAGGACCGTACCCGTACGTATCGAGCGTCGGTAGGACCGCACCTGCGTATAACTCGGAGCCTAAATGTTCACACCATAAATTCACCTAGTCTCTAGTGCCATGGACCGTTGCTAGATGGCCACCAATGGTAACGGACTACTTTAGTTATGAAATAACGAAAAGTAGGTCCAAGTCTAGCTGAAAGGTGAACCTAAAGAGTCACACCCGCTACACCAAATGAAAGGGAATTAATTTGGAATTAATTCCGGGAGAAGGTTTAATTTAATGGAATTAAATTATACTTCTTGGAGATACAAGCCTCGATGTATTATTTGGAATAATTGGGCTTGAGTTCATAAATTAGATTTATGAATTTTACAAAGCATGGGCTTTCCTTTTAATTAGATTGAAAAGGGTGAATTAATTAATTAATGGGCTTGGTATTAAATAGGATTTAATATAAAGTCCATGGACTATTTAATTTGGAATTAAATAAAGTCCATTCCATTAATTAATTAATGGGCTTAGTATATTAAATAGGATTTAATATAAAAGTCCATGGGACTATTTAATTTAGAATTAAATAATCCCATTCTATGGAATTAATTAATGGGCTTGGTATTAAATAGGATTTAATATAAAGTCCATGGACTATTTAATTTGGAATTAAATAAAGTCGATTCCATTAATTAATTAATGGGCTTAGTATATTAAATAGGATTTTAATATAAAGTCCATGGGAATATTTAATTTAGAAATTAAATAGGCCCATTCCATAAAGCCCATCAAAATGGATGGACAAGATTTGATCTAGAGAATGATGAGATGAAGGGCCATGATTAATTTGACTTAATCAAAGCCTAATTTGACTAGGATTTGACTAGGTCAAAAATCCTAGTCAAAGTGTGTCTCTTTGGAAGAGTTTGAGAAGGAATAGGAATTCCATCTTCTATAAATACTTAAAAAACACACACTTACACCTAGTATTCTCTACAACTCTCATCTCTCATCACTCTCAAGATTTTCGTCCATCCCCTCTTCTTTTCTCCAAGATTCTATTTTGTTCTTCTTGATTTATTCAAGGTAGAACGTAAGAGACGCCGGTTGCGTTAATTGATAGCGTGTACCGATGTCTCTTCTCCCAATGATTTTCTTGCTAGCACAAGGGTTCGTTGCTTTCCGGTGTAGCGAGTGAGATGATTTAGAGGGTCTCTTCTTGAGATCTTGGTGCAAAACGGGGAACAATGCATGTAGCCGAACGAAGACAAAACTACAACCGGGTAGGTTCTTTAATTATGGTTTTCGTTTCTAATTCTATGGCCTCCATGTTGTGTTTTATTGAACATGAGATACACCGAACGCCGGGAGAATCAAGGGCACACCCCTTGATTCGTTTATGTATATTATGCATAGTTTAAATTCCATTTAATTATGCTTTGTAATTTTTTTATTACGCATTCTTTCGCGCTTCCGCTATACGCGTTAATCTCCCGGGCCGATCCACCGATTTCTTTCAATATATGCTCTGTGTCTTTGTCCCTGAAATCTGTGGCCACAGTGACTGAACAGAAGGGAAAAGGTTTCCCTTGCGGCGTTTAGTGAGGACAGACCGACACTTAGGTCCAAAATGGGTACCTGCATCTTCCGTGGCCTAGACCCTAAGTGATGAGACCGAAGACAGAAGGACAAGTGTACTGTTAGAACCTAAATGTTCATCCCCGAATATTTCAACCTAGTCTCTAGTGCCATGGACCGTTGCTAGATGGCCACCCATGGTAACGGACGGATTCTAGGAATCCGACCAAGTCTAGCTGAATGGTGAACCTAAAGAGTCACACACTATCCACACACACTTAGTATTTAATTTGGAATTAAATATTGGAGTAAAGGAATGATTAAATTAGATTTAATCGGGTCCTATATTTTTCTTGGAGAAATTAATTCCTTCTATTTGATAAAAGGAATTAAATTAATAAATAGGATTTATTAAAAGGGTTGATTCAATAGGCTTAAGAATAAATTATAATATTAATTTATTATATTATATTTATTCTTTTAGCCTTTTAGAATATTTAATAGGATTTAAATATTCCATTAAATTAAAATCAACGGTCGAGATGGAAAGGGGAGATGGAAGGCTAGGATTCGTTTGACTAGGTCAAACACTAGTTTGACTAGGACTTTGACTAGATCAAAATCCTAGTCAAATTAGGTTACTTAGAGTTTGAGTTTAAAGAGGATTAAACTCTTCCTCTATATAAACCCCTAGCTTCCAACATTTAACAGGATGATGATTCTTGAAAAACACACACAACACACACACTCTCCCTCTCCTACCTCTCGTCCGCCCCCTCTCTTTCTCTAGCAAGAAAATATTTTTTTCTTAGTTCTTTTTGTTCTTGGAACATCAAGAACTTAGACGAACCAATACCGTTAATTGATAACGAGTTATTGATTCGTCCACTCCAAAAATAATACTTGTTCGTTGCTAGCACGACGTGCAAGATACGTGGGTGGATCATGTGTCACGATTTGGAGGATCTCAAGAACGAGGTCTTGGTGCAAAACGGGGAACAACGCGAGTAGCAGTTGAAGACGAAAACGACAACGGGTAGGTCTCATTTAAGATTTTCGTCCCTCTTTATTTTTTAACTCTATGGCCTCCATGATTTATTTAATTGTTTTATGATCATGAGATACACCGAACGCCCGGGAACCTCAAGGGCACACCCTTGAGCGTGTTCTTTAAATTAAAAGCATGCCTTTTATTTTAATATGTTTACTTTTACCCGCGCTTCCGCATTCGCGCAATTCCCGGGACGATCCACCCGGATTTTCTTTCACGTATTTCATCGAAGGGTGACGAAGGTCGTCTAAGCAGTGTTAGTGGGTTAGCATGCTAGGAAGCAACTGACTGAGGTGACTCGCGGGAACCGTCTTACAGGAGGACCTTGAGTATGGTCAACAAGGTATGACGTGCTTTCCCAGTTCCAACGGTACAGGCCAAGTCCTTTGACTTGAGGAACTGCTGAGTTTACCTGTACATCATCAGGTCTGTATCTTAGATATGGTGAGAGATTGCCAAAATACTCTTGAGTAGTCATAAGCCATGTCTAGTGCAGCTCGGGTGCACAAAGTGGCAGTAGTTTCCAAGAAAGGATCTGTCTCCTGTCAAAAGGCATTGACAGTTGAGTCTCATGTATGCTCTGTGTCTTGTCCCTGAAATCTGTGGCCACAGTAACTGAACAGAAGGGAAGGTTTCCCTTGCGGCGTTTAGTAAGCATAGACCGACACTTAGGTCCAAAATGGGTTCCTGCATTTTCCGTGCCCTAGACTCTAAGTGATGAGACCGAAGACAGAAGGACAAGTGTACTATTAGAGCCTAAATGTTCATCCCCAATTATTTCACCTAGTCTCTAGTGCCATGGACCGTTGCTAGATGGCCACCCATGGTAACAGGCGGATTCTAGGAATCCGACCAAGTCTAGCTGAATGGTGAACCTAAAGAGTCACACACTATCCACACACACTTAATATTTAATTTAGAATTAAATATTGGAGTAAAGGAATGATTAAATTAGATTTAATCGGGTCCTATATTTTCTTGGAGAAATTAATTCCTTCTATTTGATAAAAGAAATTAAATTAATAAATAGGATTTATTAAAGGGTTGATTTAATGGGCTTAGAATAAATATTAATATTTATTTATTATATTTTATTTATTCTTTTTAGCCTTTTTGGAATATTTAATGGATTTAAATATTCCATTAAATTAAAATCAACGGTTGAGATGGAAAGGGGAGATGGAAGGCTAGGATTCGTTTTGACTAGGTCAAACACTAGTTTGACTAGGACTTTGACTAGGTCAAAAATCCTAGTCAAATTAGAGTTCTTAGAGTAGGAGTTTAAAGAGGATTAAACTCCTCCTCTATAATACCTCTAGCTTCCAACCTTTTGTAGGATGATGATTCTTGAAATCACACACACAACACACACTCATCTCCCCCTTCCTCACCTCTCGTCCGCCCTCTCTCTCTAACAAGAAAATATTTCTTAAGTTCTTTTGTTCTTGGAACATTAGAACTTAGATGAATCAATACCGTTAATTGATAACGTGTTGTTGATTCATCCACTCCAAAAATATACACTTGTTCGTTGCTAGCACGACGTGCAAGATACGTGGGTGGATCGTGTGTCACGATTTGGAGGGTCTCAAGAACGAGACCTCGGTGCAAAATGGGGAACAACGCGAGTAGTCGTTGAAGACGAAAACGACAACGGGTAGGTCTCGTTTTACTTTTTCGTCCCTCTTTCATTTTCAACTCTATAGCCTCCATGATTTCTTTACATGTTATATGATCATGAGATACACCGAACGCCCGGGAACCTCAAGGGCACACCCCTTGAGCGTGTACTTTTAAATTTAAAGCATGCTTTAATTTTCATATGTTTATTTTTATCGCGCTTCCGCATTTCGCGCAATTCCCGGGACGATCCACCGATTTCTTTCATTTTAGTACTTCCAAAAGAAGGAAATTCGGCCATCCCCTTTTAGAAGTCCAACTTCTTCTAATTCCAAAAGTGGAATTAACACCTCTCTTGGGTCAAGATTTAATGGACTGGATTTTATTCTAATCCAATTGGAATAAGCCCAATAAATCCTATTCAATTCATGGTCCAATTAAATAATTCCCATTGATCTTTTAATCCAATTAAAAGCTCCAAGCTTCGATTCTCTACTTAATAGATAAATCCCATTTACCGATAAAACGAGGGCCCGATACAATATCGGCCCGTCCATCGAATTGACAATCCCATAAGTAATCCAATTACTTATCATGCTTTGAAATTGACTCCAAGTCAAATTCCTTCACCTCCTTGGTGATTTTGTGTGTGACCCTTAGGTTCACCTGCAGCTAGACTTGGGCTCGTGTCCAACAGGAGTCTGTCACCATGGGTGGCCATCTAGCAACGGTCCATGGCACTAGAGATTAGATGAATGTTGGCGTGAACATTTAGGCGCCGATTTTGTATAGGTACGGTCCTACTGTCGACCGTCTCCCGGCTTAGTCTAGGGTATGGAATTGGGCGTCGGTTCCCATCGTTGACTAGGCAACTATGGCTTCATACCCGAGATTCCTACTCAATCAATTGTTATGGCCATAGACTTTCAGAGTCTAAACTATCTCTGAGTGTATAGGAGACATCACTGTCATGTACTAACAGGGGACAGATCCTATCTTGGAATCGACCATCCTCGCAACATACTCCAACTGCACCAGACAAGGCTTATAATGACCATCTTACAGAATGATCACCTCTCACCAGATCCAAGATACAGTCTTCATATGCACGTGACTACCATGATTCTTCAAGTTCGAGGACTAATCTGGTACTATCAGAACTAGGAATTTTAGTCATACCGACCAAGCCTCTAAGGCTTCCATATGACGATTCCCGCGAGTCAGTTCAGTCAGCTGACAACCTTGTCAACTAACCCACTAATATTGCAATCGACATCCAACATCTGTCTCCAATGAAACACGACACTCACCCAGTGAATGCAATACTTAGTGCAAGTCTCAATAGGACACTCGATGCCCAGTCTCGAGGTCCTCGACTTGGAACGTTTCAGACCAACCCTCAGAAGTTGGTTTCATAGCCACCATCCAATGCGCAGCCCAGCTACATGGGTTATCCAATTGGTCTGTGGGCATTTGTTGTGACGTTGAAACGTCGTTCAACATTTAGTAGTAAGCACAAAAAACACAGTGCCAGTGATGAATACTTACTATATTCATCAAGATAATATTGCTATAATAAAGATTGAGGAATAGTTCCCAAAACAGCCAATCCAATTGGCTTTTTGGTCACCTATTCTAACAGGATGTATGAATGGAACAAAGGTGCAAATGTAAATAAAACCATTACCTTTGTTGCTTTCTTGATTGGCTACGTGCTTTGTTTCCTCTCCAATTTTGTTCACGTTCTAGATCTCAACGTAGAGATCCTCTAAGGATATCCACATCATACCGGGAGTATGTATAATCTGAAGGACAAGCGGATCCGCCCGGGAGCGCGAGCGGAAGCGAGAAAGCGAGAAAAGTGCGTAAATTTAAAATCTAATTTATATAAACGAATCCCAAGGGGTGACCCTTGGGTGCTCAATCGGGCATTCAATGTAGAACGTGTAAATATTAGAAACATATATTTAAACACATAGGGCATAGATGTATACAATAAATCAATCAAAGTGTAAGGAGACCGTTACCTTCGATTGTGTAGTGTATGCTCCCGGCTACTTGCGTTGTTCCTTCTCCGGAATGCTCACGAAATCCAAACGTATGGATTCTCCAAAGGTGATCCACACCACACCGGAAGAAACACACGTTCTTCTTCCTAGAAAAGAACGGGTTTAAGAAGGAATCGGTTTAAGAGAAGAACACTATGAATTAGTGCTCTCTTAAACTTACTTTGTTCTTCTTCTTGATTCAAAATCAAGTGAAGAACACAAGTGTAAGAGAGGGAGAGAAGCCGAGAGTTGAGAGAGAGGAGAGAGGATCCGAAAAATACATATACATAATATATATGCTTGGTGTTGTATATTCTAATATATATACATAATTAATGTGATTATTGGACTGTGTCTAGGTTCATCCAAGGATGTCTAGATTCATTCCAATCAATCACTAATTCGTCAATCAAGCCTACCAAAATTTATGGTATGATCAAATCATACCAAAAGGGAAGAGCTTGATTGGAGTTGATTTGTCTCTTTTCCAAAAGAGATAAGTCAACATACCACCTAGCATGAAACATGGCTGATTTTGCTTCCTCCAAGGGAACATCTCGCCCATGTTTAATTAAGGGAAGAAGTCCAACTTCTTCCTATTCCAAAATAGGAATTATTTCTCCTCTCGGGTAAAATTTAACGGACCGGGTTTTTATCGTAATCCAATTACGACGAACCCAACATTAAATCTAATTAAAATTATTCCCGTTGATCTTTTAATCCAATTAAAAGATCCAACGTCTCAACGTCTCAACTTGCCATATTTAATCGAAAATCCAATTTACCGATTAAATGAAGGCCCGATACAATATCGGCCCGTCCATCCAATGGACATTCCCTTAAGTAATCCAATTACTTATTTATCCTTCGAGATTGACTCCAAGTCGATCTCTCAACCTACTCGGTGATTTGTGTGTGACCCTTTAGGTTCACCCTCAGCTAGACTTGGGCCCGTGTCCCACAAGGGCCCATTACCATGGGTAGCCGTCTAGCAACGGTCCATGGCACTAGACACTAGGTGAATTGGCGTGAAACAATTAGGCGCCGATTCCGTACGGGTACGATCCTTCCGTCTACCGTATCCCGGCCTTAGTCTAAGGTATGGAATTGGGCATCGGTTCCCATCGTTGACTAGGCATCTATGCTTAATACTTGAGACCACGTATGCTTCATTGTGTCAACACAGGAAACCATTCACTGTTCGACCAACCACTGTGGCCACAGCTTCAAACAGCATGAACGTGTCTCCGAGTGCATAGGAGATACCTCTGTCATATACTGACAGGGGATGGATCCTCTTCTTGGAATCCATCATCCTCGCTACACATTCCGACTGCACTGGACAAGGCTTATGATGATCATCTTACAAAATGATCACCTCTCGCCAGATCCAAGATACAGCCGTCATGTGCACGCGACTGCCATGATCCCTCAAGTCTGAGGATTACTCCCGTACTATCGGAACCGGGGAAAACCAATCATACCGACCAAGCCTCCAAGGCTTCCATATGATGATCCCCGCGAGTCCGTCCAGTCGGCTCTACCCCAGTCGATCAACCCATCAAGATCGTGTAGGCGTCCCACGCCTGTCGCCGATAAAACACGGCACTCATCTAATGAACACGACTCTTGACGCAAGTCTAATAGGACTCTCGATGCCCTGTCTTGAGGTCCTCGACTTGGAACGTTTCAGACCCAACTCTTAATCAGTTGGTTTCATGACCACCATCCAATGCGTGGCCCAACTGCACGAGTTGTTAACCATGGTCTGTGGGCTTTGTTGCGATATAAGTTGAACACCGTTTTAACAAAATGTGAAATGAGCTCAACAAAGTAAGCACTAGAAGTGACGAATACTCATTTTATTCATCACATAATAATATTACATTTAAATCAAGTTGTATAATAGGATACAAATCGCCAAACCTATTGGCTTTCTGGTCACCTATTCTAACATAATCCTCTTGTTAGGAAGGATTAAACAAAGGAAGAAAAACAATCCAAGGAATCACACTATGGATTAATGTATTCATTGGTCTTCTCTTGTTCCTCAAATGATCCTAGATCAAAGAAGAACTAGAGAGTGGGAGAGGGAGAGCGTAGAGAGATAGCCAGTCTTTTCTTTTGCTAGAAAATGAATAATGCAAAATATAACGTGGATGAATTATGTATATATATATATACATAATTAATGGGACTAATGGAATGTGTCAAGATACATCCTAGACATTTGGATACATTCCCAATCAACCATCAATCAAGCACTTAGTCACAAGGTATGATCAAATAATACCAAGTGAGAAAACCTTGATTGAGGTTGATTTGTTCCTTTCCAAAAGAAACAAGTCCTCTTCCAAAAGACCTTGGTCTCATTATGGGAAGAGTCCAACTCTTCTCCTTCCAAAAGTGGAAGTCAACTTGCCTCTTTGGGCCATAATTTAATGGATGGGGCCTCGTTTTAATCTAATTAGAACAAGCCAGTTAAATTCAATTTAATTCAAAGCCCAAAACAAATTCTGCCAAAATCCTTTTAATCGAATTAAAGACTTAAGCCCAAATACTCTCAGTAAATAAATACAATTTATTTAATTAGAGCAAGCCTAATACAATATTGGGTCATCCATCCAATGGACTATCCCACGTATAAATAGTCCAATTATTTATACATTCGAGAATTAATTTAATCCAATTATATTAATTCTATCTTCCTGAATTAATTCCAAATTAATTCCTCCACTTCCTTGGTGATTTGTGTGTGACTTTTTAGGTTCACCCTCAACTAGACTTGGGCTTGTGTCCAACAAAAGCCCGTCACCATGAGTGGCCATCTAGCAATGGTCCCTGGCACTAGAGACTAGGTGAATGTTGGTGTGAACATTTAGCACCGGATTTAGCACGGGTACGGTCCTTCTGTCTATCGTTTCCCGGTCTTAGTCTAGGCCATGAAATTGGGTGTCGGTTCGCATCCTGGACTAAGCATCTATGCTTAGTACTCGAGACTGCATTCGCTTTATTGCTTCAACATAGAAAACCATTTCCTATTCGACTAATCACTGTGGCCATATATGTAGAAAGCATGAACACGTCTCCAAGTGCATAGGAGATACCGCCGACATATACTAACAGGGGACGGATCCTCTTCTTGAAGCCCACCGTCCTCGCTACACAGTCTGATTGCACTGGATAAGGCTTATAGGCATTGTGTGCACGTGATTGTCGTGGTTCCTAAAGTCCGAGGACTGCTACCGTACTATCAAAACCGGGGAACTCCAGTCATACCGATCAAGCTTCCAAAGCTTCCATATGACGATCCCCGCAAGTCAGCTCAATGGGCTCTATCCAGTCGACCAACCCACTAAGATCGTATAGACGTCCCACGTCAAACGAAACGCGACACTCATCCAATAAATACGAGTCTTAGTGTAAGTCTCCATAGGACTCTCAATGCCCAGTTTCGAGGTCCTCGACTTGGAACATTTCAGACCCAACCCTCATCAGTTGGTTCCATAGCCGTCATCCAATGCGTGGCCTAACTGCATAGGTTGTACAATTGATCTGTGGGCATCTGTTATGAGGTTAAAGCATCGTTTAGCGTAATGGGTAAGCACAACAAACACATGTGCCAATGATCAACACTTACCATGTTCATCAATACAAAATTACTTTGAATAAAGATTGCTAGATAGTTCCCAAAACCATTAATCCAATTCACTTTCTGGTCACCTATTCCAACAATCTCCCACTTGATCTAAAGCTGATCACCCATGTCTTTCAGATTAATATGATTTTGAGCAATATGCGGTATCGGCTTGGTCTCACAGGTTTATCACTACATCTGCCAAAATATCTGCCAATGTGATGCGGTTCAACCGCACGTCACATATACCTATAATCAGTATCTAAGAATTTTCCATGGATCTTGTGATGAGATCTCGACTCCTTTTTGTTAGAATAAGTGACCAGAAAGCCACTAGGTTTGGCATTTTGTAACCTATTTGACAACTTGATGTAATGTAATATTATATAATGAATAAAATGAGTCTTCGTTACCACTGGTACCTTCTTTGTTGTGCTAATTTTTCATATGTTAAATGGTATTTTACATATATCACAACAAAAACCCACAGACCACGAATAGCAATTCATGCAGTTGGGCCACGCATTAGATGGTGGTCATGAAACTAACTGATAATGAATTGGGCCTGAAACGTTCTAAGTCGAGTACCTTGAGACAGGGCATCGAGAGTCCTATAGAGACTTGCACCAAGAGTCGTGTTCATTGGGTAAGTGCTGTGTTTTCATCAACGACAGGCGTGGGACCCCTACACGATCTTGGTGGGTTTGTCGACTGGGGACGAGCCGACTAAACTGACTCGCCGGAATCATCATATGGAAGCCTTGGAGGATTGGTCTGTATGATTGGTTTTTCTCGATTCCGATAGTACAGGAGTAGTCCCCAGACTTGAGGAACCATAGCTGACACGTACACAGGATGACAGTATCTTGGATTTGGCAAAAGGTGATCATTCTGTAAAATGATGACTATAAGCCTTGTCTAATGCAGTCAGAATGTGTAGCAAGGACGGTGGGTTCCAAAAAGAGAATTTGTCCCCTGTCAGTATGTGACAGAGGTATCTCCTATGCACTCGGAGACACGTTCATGCTGCTTAAACCTGTGGGCAGAGTGGTTGGTCGAACATGAAATGCTTTCCCGTGTCGATGCAATGAGGTATGCATAGTCTCGAGTATTAAGCATAGATGCCTCGTCAAGGATGGCAACCGACACCCAACTCCATACTCTAGACTAAGGCCGGGAGACGGTAGACGGAAGGACCGTACCCATACGAAATCACCGCCTAAATGTTCACGCAAACATTCACCTAGTCTCTAGTGCCATGTACCGTTGTTAGAGGGCCACCAATGGTAACGGGCCCCTGTTAGACACGACCCAAGTCTAGCTGAGGGTGAACCTAAAGGGTCCCACACAAATCACCGAGAAGGTGGAGAAATTGACTTGGAGTCAATTTCGGAGGATAATAAGTAATTGGATTACCTAAGTGATTGTCCATTGGATGGACGGGGCGATATTCTATCGGGCCCTTCGTTTAATCGGTAAATGGGATTTATCGACTAATGTAGAAAGCCAAAATATTGGGTCTTTTAACTGGATTAAAATATCAATGAGAATTATTTAAGTGGACCTAATGTTAAATGGGAATTAATTTTGGGTTCGTTGTAATTGGATTACAGTGGAACCCGATCCATTAAATTTTTGGCCCAAGAGCTGTGTTAATTCCACTTTTGGAATAGGAAGAAGTTGAACTTCTTCCCTATAGTGGTATGGCCCAAGAGGTGTGTTAATTCCACTGGCGTGGATCCTTCCGGTAAGGTCCTAGGGAGAGGCTCGTCCATGACATAGCCTTGGTTCTCGTAATCTAGGACTATCTTGAGATTGCGCAACCAGTCGTTGTAATTGATTCCATTGAATTTGTTGGTCTCAAGTATGGTTGATAGTGGGTTCTTAGACATTTTAAATCTACATTTAAAAACAGAGTTCACGATCAGCAGAATTTAAAAGGCGGAAGTTTGATAAATAATTAAACGCTTGGTCTTTAGTCATTTAATGCTCCCACTATTTATACGAAAACACGATACTCTCAAACGTTGTTTTCGGGAAACCTTTTTCTAGTGGGCTTGGGATCCATAGTGAATTTTCCCATACCCCGCTTTTATGATTCGCATGGGAAGAATCCTGTGGGAGGTATGCCATACCATTCTCGTTCCACGAGATTCCCAAGATTATTGTCTCGCCCTTTCACATGATCCCGAGGACTCCAAGCGAATCATGCTAATCGGGCGTTACACCCAACCCAATCAACTGAATCATAGACCCGTTGCTACCTCCACGACTTGTGAGACAGGTAACAGTGGTCTACTTTTCGTTCATGACATATTGCAGCTTCTTTTAAGTACGATAGACATACCACGACTCGTGAGACCATGCTATCGACCTAAATTAGCTTCCTCACTATGCCATGGACTGGAAGGCATGGACAAACTCCTAGAGTCCATGTCCATTTTGTCTAGGGTCTAATATTTGGACATTGGTCCAACCAATGTGAGAGTTGCAAATGACCGAGATCTCATATGTAAATATAAACACATTCATCCATAATGCGTAAATAAATAAATTGCATCCCATAGCAGTTATATGATAAATAAAAAACCATTCATCCATCACAACAGCCACATGCAAAATTAAAGCCTAGCACGCCCCTGTTGGATGATCACGAGCCCGAATCCTATGCGACCCACTGATCCCGCAGTGGATCTATGGCCAATCTAGGGTTGGTCCTACACTATTACATTAATAGTAAACCAATCATCATTCTGATGGGCCTTGGTCTCTTTTCTCTTTCATCTCGTCATGGAAACGCCTTTGATCCTCCATGCTGGGCTCTCCATGTGGGCCTTCGTTCTTCTCCACCAAACACATAAAAAATAAATCCTCACTCCTATTCTACTCTCATTACATATGAAAAAGAAGCCCCAGCGAAAACCCGGAGGGAGTACATAAGGAGGGAGAAAGAATGCCTTATTATTCCAAGCCGACTAGAATGGGAGAAGGAGAAAGCAGAAAGAGGCATGCAAGCCCATAATAAAATTAAACCATACATTCGGTCTAGGGCTCGCGATCATCCATTTCCATTCAACGCACATAATCATATGCTCCAATCACATAAACACATGCTAATATTCCATGATTACCAATCACATCAATCCATGATAAATAAATGCGCTACGTATGAAAAAATATGGTGCAACCGTTGGCAATTATTTTCTCATTTAGGAAGACCCTTCCTCATTATTTGCAGGTAAGTTATCCCCGGGATTCCAAATCCAATAAACTTCACCTCCCAAAATAATGTTCTTAGAAAATATGAAAAATTTAAACAAAACGAATTTTTCAGAATTAATAAAAAAAAAACTAAAAATTGAAAATAACGAGAAAAACGACGACGTCAACCGGCAGCCGCCACCGGAAGCAGTCAGCCGGCGCGCAGGTCAGCAAGCCCAGCCTGCTACCCCTGCGCACGCACCTGGTCGGATGCATTGCGCACAGCCGCGCGCGCTAGCCTGCCGGTCGCTAGCGTGCGCCTGCCCTGCGTAGGCGCGCGCGTGGCCCTTTCAACACGCAAGTCGGGCGCGCGCAGCCACCATCGTCTGCGTGCGCGCACGCCTGGCAGGTCTGATACCACTGAAAGCCTCTCTGGCCGCGCGTTCGGGCACGCAAGCGCCCCAGCGTGCTGCCCTGGCGCGCCCGGCCACCCGGCTGCGCCTGTCGCCCGGCCGCGCCACCCCGGCAGGTCTGAACCGCGCGCGCCATGCGCGTCTGGAGTAGGCGGCCGCGTGCAGGCTCCCCTGCCTGTGCGCGCCAACCTCGCCTAAGCGCACAGCGCGCGAGGTCAGCCACTGGCTGGCCGCGTGCTGCGTTTTCTCCGTTTCGTTCGATTTTGCCCCGTTTCCCAAGAAAAATAGAAAATACCAATATCACCAAAAATCATACGAAATTGAAAGCAAGAAAAGGACATGCTTTTACGATAAAAATATCAACAAATAATTAAAAATATGCCAAACACGTTTTCATGCTTAAAACGCACACATAAAACCTAGGCCTATACACCGAACCGGGCTCTGATACCACTGAAAGCCTTGGGTAGGCGTGTGGATCATCCTGGGAATAGCGCGAATGCAGAAGCGCGGTAGAATTTAAATTACAAAATTTAAACATGCATAATACGTATTAAAATAAAAAAGGTTCATGGGGTGTGCCCTTGAAATTTCCGGGTGTTTGGTGTATCTCATGAATTAAAAACATGCATGCAATCATGGAGGCCATAGGATATGTAAAATAAAGAAGACGAAAACGTAAATGAGAACCTACCGATTCGTCGTTTTCCTCTTCTAACCGGTACTCGCGTTGTTCCCCGATTTGCTCCAATATCTCGTGTGGGAGACCCCCTAATTCGTGACACGCAATCCGCCCACGTATCTTGTACTTCATGCTAGCGAACGAACAAGTATTTTGGAGAGGACGAATCAATCACACGTTATTAGTTTAATGGGATTAATCCTCCTATGTTCAATTGTTAACACAAAAGAACACGAGAGAGTTTGCTTGGAAAGAGAGGAGAGAGGTGCAAGAGTTGTGTGTGTGTGTGTGTTTCAAGATTCATCATCTTCTAACAAGTGAAGGGCTAGGAATATATATAGAGGAGTTTAATCCTCTTCGAACTCCAACTCTAGGAAGACTAATTTGACTAGGATTTTGACCTAGTCAAAGTAGTCCTTTGACCTAGACAAAGAAATCCTAGTCATCCATCTCTCCATTTAATCTCAACCATCCAATTAATTTAATGGAATATTTAAATCCTATTTAAATATTCCAAGGGCAATAAATAAATATAATAAATATAAATATTTATTCTAGGCCCATTAAATTAATTTTCTAATAAATTTAATTTATTAAATAAATCCCTTTTATCTAATAAAAGGAATTAATTCTATCCAAGAAAATTAAGGACCCGATTAAATCCAATTTAATCATTCCATTTCTCAAAATACTTAATTCTAAATTAAATACTTTATTGTGTGTTGATTGTGTGACTCTTTAGGTTCACCTTCAGCTAGACTTGGTCGGATTCCTAGAATCCGCTCGTTACCATGGGTGGCCATCTAGCAACGGTCCATGGCACTAGAGACTAGGTGAATATACGGGGATGAACATTTAGGTTATAACAGTACACTTGTCCTTCCGTCTACGGTCTCACCACTTAGGGTCTAGGGCATGGAAATGCAGGTACCCATTTTGGACCTAAGTGTTGATCTGTCCTTTACTAAACGCCGCAAGGGAAACCTTCCCTTCTGTTCAGTTACTATGGCTACAGATTTTAGGGACAAGACACAAAGCATTTGTGAGACTCAACTGTCAATACCTTTTAATAGGTGACAAATCCTTTCTTGGAAACTACTGTCACTCTGTACACTGGAGTTGCACTATATATGGTTTATCACTACTCAAGTGCTTCTTGGCAATCTCTCACCATATCTAAGATACAGCCCTGATATATAGGTAAACTCAACAGTTCCTCAAGTCAAAGGACTTGACCTGTATTGTTGGAACTGGCAACACTCGTCATACCTAACCGACCCTACTCAAGGTCCTCCGTAAGACAGTTCCCGCGAGTCACCTCAGTCAGTCGCTCCCTAGCAGGCCAACCCACTAACACTGCTTAGACGACCTTCGTCACCCGTCGATGAAATACAACAACAGATGGTTAGTGCAAGTCTCAAGGGGAATCTCGGTACCCATGTCCGAGATGAAAGAAATCGTGGATCGTCCCGAGAAATTGCGCGAATGCGGAAGCGCGATATAAAATTAAATACAAAAATTAAAGCATGCTTTAATAAATTAAAGAACACGCTCAAGGGGTGTACCCTTGAGATTCCCGGGTGTTTGGTGTATCTCATGATTAAAGAACATATAAAAGATCATGGAGGCCATAGGGTAGAAAATTAAAGAGGATGAAAATATTAAACGAGACCTACCCGTTGTCGTTTTCGTCTTCAACGGCTACACGCGTTGTTCCCCGTTTTGCACCGAGATCTCGTTCTTGAGACCCTCCAAATCGTGACACACGATCCACCTACGTATCTTGTACGTCGTGCTAGCAACGAACAAGTGTATATTTTGGAGTGGATGAATCAACGACACGTTATCAATTAACGGTATTGATTCATCTAAGTTCTAATGTTCCAAGAACAAGCGAACTAGAAAATAATTTCTTGGAGAGAGTGGAGAGAGAGAGAGGGCGGACGAGAGAGATGGGAGAGGGGGCCGAAAATTGTGTGTTGTGTGTGTGTGTTGGAATTTCATCATCCTTCAATTGTTGGAAGCTAGAGGTATATATATAGAGGAGGAGTTTAATCCTCTTTAAACTCCAACTCTAAGAACTCTAATTTGACTAGGATTTTGACCTAGTCAAAGTCCTAGTCAAACTAGTGTTTGACCTAGTCAAACCAATCCTAGCCTTCCATCTCCCCTTTCCATCTCAACCGTTGATTTTAATTTAATGGAATATTTAAATCCCATTAAACATTCCAAAAGGCCAAATAAATATAATAAATAAATATTAATATTTATTCTAGGCCCATTAAATCAATTCCCTTAATAAATCCAATTTATTAATTTAATTCCCTTTATCAAATAGAAGGAATTAATTTCTCCAAGAAGATATCGGACCCGATTAAATCTAAGTTAATCATTCCTTTACTCCAATATTTAATTCCAAATTAAATACTTAAGTGTGTGTGGATAGTGTGTGACTCTTTAGGTTCACCTTTCAGCTAGACTTGGTCGGATTCCTAGAATCCGCCCGTTACCATGGGTGGCCATCTAGCAATGGTCCATGGCACTAGAGACTAGGTGAAATAATCGGAGATGAACATTTAGGCCCTAACAGTACACTTGTCCTTCTGTCTTCGGTCTCATCACTTAGAGTCTAGGGCACGGAAAATGCAGGTATCCATTTTGGACCTAAGTGTCGGTCTGTCCTTACTAAACGCCGCAAGGGAAACCTTCCCTTCTGTTCAGTTACCGTGGCCACAGATTTTAGGGACAAGACACAGAGCATACATGAGACTCAACTGTCAATACCTTTCGACAGGAGACAGATCCTTTCTTGGAAACTACTGTCACTCTGTACACCCGAGCTGCACTAGACATGGCTTATGACTACTCAAGAGTATTTTGGCAATCTCTCACCATATCTAAGATACAGACCTGATGCACAGGTAAACTCAGCAACTCCTCAAGTCAAAGGACTTGACCTGTACCGTTGGAACCGGGAATACGTCATACCTTGCAGACTATACCCAAGGTCCTCCGTAAGACGGTTCCCGCGAGTCACCTCAGTCAGCTGCTTCCTAGCATGCTGACCCACTAACACTGCTTAGACGACCTTCGTCACCCGTCGATGAAATACGACAGCAGATGCTTAGTGCAAGTCTCAAAGGGAATCCCGGTACCCATTTTCGGGATTCCTTGACTTGGAGATTTCCGGACTGATTCGGTAAGACTGATTTCATGGACCTACCTCCAAGCGTAGTCCCAGTCCCCGAAATCGATTCTCAGTCCGTGGGCTTTGTTTGCATAGTGAACAGATATGTAAAAGCAGATATAAGTGAACGTAAACAAAGTATTGCCACATGAATTTTTTTCACTTCTTTATTCATAAATGTTTTATCAAAGACCTGAAATTGTCTAGACATAGGTTACATATTCCTGCCAAAATTGGCTTACATGGTCACCTATTCTAACACGAGATTCCTTGACTTGGAGATTTCCGGACTGATTCGGTGGGACTGATTTCATGGACCTACCTCCAAGCGTAGTCCCAGTCCTCGAAATGTGTTTTCAGTCCGTGGGCTTTGTTTGCATAGTGAACAGAAATATAAAGCAGATAAAGTGAACACAAACAAAGTAAATGCCAAATGAATTTCACTTCCTATTCATTAATGATTTATCAAATCCTCGAAATTGTTTAGACATAGGTTACAATTCGCCTACCAAGATTGGCTACATGGTCACCTATTCTAACATCTAGAAATCCTTGGATGAACCTAGAAACATTTTAATAATTACATTAATTTTGTATATATATATATGTATATACAATCATCAATCCAAGAGAATTCACTTTCATCTTTTTCTAGGAAATAGAAGAAAAATACACTATACCTCTCCTTTCAATTTTTGGCCCCCTCTCTCTCTCTCTCACACACACATATCCCCTTTGTTCTTCATTTGATCTTGGATCATTTGGAAGAACAAAGCAAGTTTAAGAAAGACACTAATTCAATAGTGTTCTATTTTCTTAAACTGAATCCTCTAGATCCATTTTCTTCTAGCAAAGAAAACGTGCATCTCTTCCTGTGTGGTGTGGATTACCTCTAGAGAGTTCATACGTTTGAACTTGGTGAGCATTTCCAAAAAGGAACAACCGTCGTAGCCGTATAAACGATATAACTACAAAGGCAATTTTGATTTTACGCTTTTGTAGTTTATCTTTAATCTCTATGCTCTATGTACAATATATGCTTTTAATATTTTTATATCCTACATCGAACGTCTGGTTCAGCACCCAAGGGTACACCCCTTGGGATTTTGTGATAATTGCTTTCATTTATGCGATTTATTAGGTCTCATGCTTCTGCTCGCGCTCCCGAGTGGATCTGCTTATTCCCTTCAAGTGGTATCAGAGCCCGGTTCGATGTAAGGGGCATAGATATATGTGTTTGGAATGTACAACTTGCTTTTACGGCTTTATGAGCATGTTTATATGCGTATGAATATATGAATGTGCTTATTCATTTATTTGAATTTGATGGAGATTATACTGGCGGGCGTGTGGCGGGGCGCGCGCTGGCTCATGCCTGTACGCAACCTGGCCAGCGTGCCTGCAAGCGTGCGTTCAGGCAGGGGCGACCGCGCAGGGTGCAGGCAGGCGCCTAAATGTTCATGCAAACATTCACCCAGTCTCTAGTGCCATGTACCGTTGTTAGACGGCCACCCATGGTAACGGGCCCCTGTTGGACACGACCCAAGTCTAGCTGAGGGTAAACCTAAAGGGTCACACACAAATCACCGAGAAGGTGGAGAAAATGACTTGAAGTCAATTTCGGAGGATAATAAGTAATTGAATTACCTAAGTGATTGTCCATTGGATGGACGGGCCGATAATGTATCGGACCCTCGTTTTATCGGTAAATGGGATTTATCGATTAAGTAGAAAATCGAAGATTGGATCTTTTAATTGGATTAAAAGATCAATGAAATTTATTTAATTGGACCATAAATTAAATAGGATTTAGTTCTTGGGGTTATTGTAATTGAATTACAATAAAATTTGGTCTATTAAATGTTGGCCTAAGAGAGGTGTTAATTCCACTTTTGGAATTAGAAGAACTTGGACTTCTTCTAAAAGGGGATGGCTGAAAATTACTTCATTAGGAAGTACTAAAATTGGCCATGAAGGCCTTTGATGACAAGTTGAGTTGTCTCTTTTGGAAAGAGACAAATCAATTTCAATCAAGCCCCTTTCACTTGGTATGATTAAATCATACCTTATGAAATGGTAGGCTTGATTGATGATTAATGGGGACTGATTGGAATGTATCAAGACATCCTTAGATGAACCTAGACAAATTCCAATAATCACATTAATAAAGTATATATATATATATATGTGTGTGTGTGTGTATATACTATCATCAAAGAGATGAATTTTATTATTTATCCTTTTCTAGGAAAAAGATGAACACTCTCTACACCCTCTCTCTCTTCTCTCTAAATCCTCTTTGTTGCTTCATATATCTAAGACCACTTCTTTGATTTCATCCTCTAGATCCGTTTTTCTCTAGCAAGAAAAATGAGATCTCTCTCGGTGTGGTGTGGACTACGTTAGAGGGTCTCTATGTTGGGACCTCGCGTGGATGAACGTTAGGAGGAATCAATGCTTGTAGCCGACCAAAATACAAAATTGAGAAAGGTATTTCGGTTTACATTTATGCTCTTGGTTTCTTCTTTATTTTGTACCCACGAACCCTTATTTATTTTATATGATTATATTCTGCGTTTATACACCGATAGCTCGGGAACGTTCAAGGGTCCACCCCTTGAACACCATTTAAATTCTTTTATTCCGCACGTTTTTATCTCCACCGTGCTTCCGCCGCGTTCCCGGGCCGATCCGCTTTCCTTCAAGTGGTATCAGAGCCCGGATCGGTGTATGTGGCTATGGATTACATGGTTTACGTGTTCGATCATGTTCAACGTGTTTATATTGACTTTAAAAGCATGTGATTATTGCTTTTAATTTTCATAATTATTTGTTGAAATTTGCATGTTTAGTTACGTTGATTAATCATGGATATTTGGGTGATTTTAGAAAATTAGATTTTCTAAAATCTTGGTATTTATTTCAGTTATTTATGTGCAGAATTAATAAAAAAAAATTACAATAGTAGCAGTAGTTGCTGCTGGTCGGTAGCAGGCTGTGCGTACACTGTCGGCCGCACACGCTGGGCCCAGCGCAGATAGTGACACCTGCACGCGCACCCATGGTGGCAGGCACGGCCGAATGACTGGGCCGTTTTTTTGCCGTTTTTTCCGAAAAAATTGATTTTCTGGTATTCTGCATATTTTTTCTGTTTATGGCTGATTTAATCTTAGTAGAGAATGATTTTTCCTAAAATTAAATTGCCTAAGATTATTTTGGAAATGGTTTCCAAACAAAAAAAAATGTACGAGGTTTCTAATATCCATTTTTATTTGCATTTTTTACATGTATTTTTCTGCATTTAATTATGTTATGGAATGATATTGTATATCATTTATTTAATACATGGTTTGTATTATTTGGAGCATGATTATATTGTATATGTAACTATGTCGTGTTTCGTTAAGTGGATTAAGAAAGGATGATCACGAAGCCCGTTGACCTGTGTATGGTTTTAAATTCCTTTTGGGTGGGGCCTGCGTGCCACTTGTTTTGGGACTATTAGCCTCATGGTGTTAAGGCTTGTCTTTTTCCTTTTATTTGTCATGTATTCCATTTCTCTTGTAATGAGAGCATTTAGGAATTTTTTTGTGAGGTTTTACATTTTATGTATAATAAGGCAAGCCCCTGGAGAAAAAGGAGGTCTACGTTAGACGGAGGCCCAAGGTGAGATATCAAGGCGAAATAAATAGAGTACAAGGCCCATTGGCATGAAATTGGGTTAATTTGTTGTAACAGTGTAGGACCACCCTAGATAGACCATAGACTCACTGTGGGCTCAGTGGGTCGCATAGGTTCGCCTCGTGATCATCCAACAGGGATATGCTACATTTACTTGCACGTGATGCATTTATTTAAATGCTTTGTAAAATTGGATATTTATGCATGCAAAATACTAATGTGATGAGGTCTTGGTCAATAATTTCGAACTCTCACTTGGTTGGACTAAGTTGAAATATTAGGCCCATGATGGACTTGGATCAAAAAGGTTTTGATTTGTCCAAGCCTTCCATCTATAGCAATGTCGTGAGGAAGCTACCGCTACCCAAGTGTGATCTCATGAGTCGTGGCACATTTGGAATAGAGGAAAGTTGCACCGTTGTTGTGAACAAAGAGTACACTCACTGTTTCCATATCTCACGAGTCGTGGTGGGCGACAGTTGAGGTATGATTTGGTTGATGGGTCGGGCCTAACATCGAGTAGCATAATTCGCTTGGAGTCCTCGGGATCATGTGAAGAGGTGAGGCAGAATATCTTGGGAATCTCATCGGATGAGAATGGTATTGGATACCTCCCACGAGGCTTTTTCCATGTGAATCGTAAAAGTGGGGCATGAGAATTGCGCTTGTTGATCCCAAGCCCACTAGGAAATGGTTTCCCAAAACCCCATTTGAGAGTGATGGTCTTTCATAGAAATAGTGGGAGGGGTTAATGACTGAAGGACCAAGTCTTAACTTGAACATAATATTGTTATAAACTACTAAATGTTTTTCTGTTTAACTGTTGATGTCTAAGAAACCACTAACCCTTATACTTGAGACAAATAAGTCTAATGGAACGTAATACCACGCTTGGCTGTCAAATCATAAGATGATCTTAGATTTCAAAGAACCAGACTTATGTTCTGAATAAGGTTTTTTCTCAGACCTTGCCAGAAGGATCATCGCCCAAACAACGTTTGACGTTCAAGAAGAGGCTTAGTGACAACTGGAAGGTCCGCAGCATCATACTGACATCCATGGATAATGAGATCCAGAAGCAGTATGATAGGCTGGAGGATGTTGGCTCGATGATGCTTCGATTGCAGCAAGTCTATGCAGTCCAAGACCGGCATGTTAGATATGCTGCAACGAAGGCATTCTTCAGAGCGAAGACGATAGAAGGATCGTCGGTACAAGAGCATGGAGTGATGATGTTATGCCTTGTGGAAAAAGCTCAAAGACCTCCAAGCTAATCTCGAAAGATTGATGTACATCAACGTGATCCTTCAGTCTCTTCCCCCTCACTCGACCCATTTATAGTCAACTACAAAATGAATGAGCTTGAGAAAGACTTTCATGAGTTGATAAAAATGTTGGTCCAGTACGAAGGAACGATTGAAAAATCTGCGCCGACGGTACTAGTGAGGAAGTTTCAACCTCTGAAGCGAAAGGCAAGGGTGTCGAACGTAGGAAGAGGAAGAAGGCTCAAACAACATCAGCCGCTGCTAGCACTTTGGGTGCTCCTATTACGCCGCTGGGCGGGGGTAAAGAAAAGAGAAAAAGGGTTCGGCAGTCAGAGGTTCTGAATGATGTTTGCATTAATTGCGAGAAAAGGGACATTGGAAGAGGGAGTTTCCTAAAGCCCCTCTCCAATGAAGGTGACATTTGAATTGAGTATCAACATGAACACTGTTTCGTTCTTTGGTATTGGATACTAGTCGTTCATAACCTGTGAATGGTTCGCAGGTGATGATAAGGAATGGAAAGCTAAGATAGACGTTCCTAAGGTCAAGTAGTGGTGAAACTGTTGCTGTAAAGACTAGGGACTAGTTAGGCTTAGCAGTGATAATGTCAGGATTGTTTCTGTGAGGATTATGTAACCTAACATGATCAAAATATATTCCATTTATTGTTGGACAATTTTGGATAACATAATTTGATTAATAAAATTGTTTTTATTTGACAAAGAATGGCGATTCTTGTCTGCTAGGTTTGGTACATAAACATTTGACACTATCCCATAATTAGATTTATGAGTACTCAAAACAAATGACTAAAATGGATTAAATCAAGATGAACTTATGGATTTGGCATCCATGACTAGGCCAGTTTCATGTAGTTGGATGATTTGGATTTGCTAGCTTGCAAATCTTCTCTGAGAAGGAAAAAACTAAAGAGCCATTTTGTTAGACAAAGTCGGTTTGTCGATAGTCTATTAGATTGGATCCAAAATGTGTTCTATGGATTACTGAATACACAGGACCAGAAGAGGGTTGACAAGTCTAAGAACCTTTGGCAGGTTTGGGGAATTAGACTTGGAGTGGTGAACCAAATGATCACCTTTTGATTAGATCGAGAGAGTGTGTATTTAGTGGGAGTGCCAATAGCCTATTAGATTGGATCCAGAAAGGATATCTATAAGGTTGTTGAATACACAAGACTAAAAGAGGATTCACAACTCTAAGAACCTTTGATAGGTTCGGGGGATTAGAGTTGGAGTGGTAAATCAAATTGGTTACCTTTTGATTAGATCGAGAGGACGTGTATTCAGTGTGAGTTCTCAAATATCCGAATGAGAATAGAATTCTCAATAAGTGAAATTCTTCTTGACGCAGCCATGGTTGAATGGTCTCTGATAAGGGAGAAAACAAACCCTGTTGGACTTGGTTCGCTCGGTATTCCACTGAAGTTACCTTAGCCCATCTAGACATGGACTTGAAAGTTGCTAGGTTGAGAAAGATGCACTTTCTTAAAGTCATGATCTAGTTACCATATTGGATATGGTTTGGAAAGCCTGTATCCTACAAAAATCTTGAGTATGGTCCTACATACGTCAAGGGACTAGACTCGGTGTCTGGATTGTACAAGTCTAGTGCAAAATAATGCAAACATCAAGTTATTTCCCACTTGTTAGAATAGGTGACCATGTAGCCAATCTTGGTAGTGAATTGTAACCTATGTCTGAACAATTTCGAGGTTTTAATAAATCATTAATGAATAAGAAGAGAAATTCATTTAGCATTTACTTTGTTTGTTTTCACTTTAGCTGTTTATATATCTGTTCACTGCGCAAACAATTCCCATGGACTGAAAACACATTTCGGGGACTAGATTACGCTTGGAGGTAGGTCCATGAAATCAGTTTCGCCGAATCAGTCCAGAAATCTCCAAGTCAAGGAATCTCGAAAGTGGGTACCGAGATTCTCCTTGAGACTTGCACTAAGCATCTGCTGTCGTATTTCATCGACGGGTGACGAGGGTCGTCTAAGCAGTGTTAGTGGGTTGGCCTGCTAGGGAGCAACTGACTGAGGTGACTCGTGGGAACCGTCTTACGGAGGACCTTGAGTAGGGTCGCTTAGGTATGACGTGTGTTCCCGGTCTCACAAATGCTCTGAGTCTAGTCCCTAAAATCTGTGGCCACAGTAACTGAACAGAAGGGAAGGTTTCCCTTGCGGCGTTTAGTAAAGGACAGACCGACACTTAGGTCCAAAATGGGTACCTGCATTTTCCGTGCCCTAGACCCTAAGTGGTGGGACCGCAGACGAAAGGATAGATGTACCGTAGAGCCTAAATGTTCATCCCCCTATATTCACCTAGTCTCTAATGCCATGGACCGTTGGTAGATGGCCACCCATGGTAACGGACGGATTCTAGGAATCCAACCAAGTCTAGCTGAAGGTGAACCTAAAGAGTCACACACAATCCGCACACATAAAAGTATTTAATTTAGAATTATAGATTTGGAGAAATGGAGAGATTAAATTGGATTTAATCGGGTCTTTATTTTCTTGGGAAGAGTTAATTCCTTTTATTAGATAAAAGGGATTTATCTAATAAATTAGATTTATTAGAAAATTAATTTAATGGGCTTAGAATAAATATTTATATTTAATATATTTATTTATTGCCCTTGGAATATTTAAATAGGATTTTAATATTCCATTAAATTAAATTAATGGTTGAGATTAAAAAGGGAGAGATCAATGGCTATTATTGGTTTGATCAAAGAAGCTTGATTTGACTAGGATTTCATGAGGTCAAATCCTAGTTGTAGTGGAGTCTTCAATGTGTAGGGAACTTGAAGAGGAAAGGGATTCCTCTTCTATAAAGACTCCTTAGCACAAACATTGAAGGAGATGATGAATCTTGAAACACACACACACACACACACACACTCGTTCCTCTCTCTCTGGGCCGCCTCTCTCTCCTCCTTCCAAGAAAACTCTTTCTTGTTCTTTTTTTTTTTAACAATAGAACAAAAGGAGGATTGATCTCGTTAAACTAATAACGTTTGATCGATCCATCCTTTCCAAAAATACACTTGTTCTTTCGCTAGCACGAAGTTCAAGATACGTGGGCGGATTGCGTGTCACGAATTAGAGAGTCTCCTATACGAGATCTTGGAGCAAATCGGGGAACAACGCTAGTACCGGTTAGAAGGGGAAAACGACGAATCGGTAGGTTTCCATTTACGTTTTTCGTCATCTTTTATTTTAGAATCCTATGGCCTCCATGATTCTTATGTATGTTTTAATTGTTCATGAGATACACCGAATGCCCGGGAGTTTCGAGGGTACACCCTTTCAACGTGTTTATTCTAATATATGTTATGCATGTTTAAATTTTTGTAATTTAAATTATACCGCGCTTCCGCATTCGCGCTACTACCGGAATGATCCACACGCCTACCCAAGGCTTTCAGTGGTATCAGAGCCCAGTTCGGGGTATAGCCTAGGGTTTTGTGTGCGTTTTAAGCATGAAAAAGTATTTGGCATGTTTTGATTTATTGTTTGATATTTTTATCGTAAAGCATGTCGTTTTCTTACTTTCAATTACGTATGATTTTGGTGCTGTTGGTATTTTCTATTTTTCTTGGGAAACGGGGGCAAAATCGAATGAAACGGAGAAAATGCAGCACGCAGCCAGCCGGTGGCTGACCGCGTGCAATGTGTGCTCAAGCGAGGTGGGCGCGCGCAGGCAGGGGAGCCTGCGCGCGGCTACCTTCGCCAGGCCCGCATGGCGCGGACGGATATGGGCCACCGCACGTGAGCCACAGGCGCAGACAGGTGGTCGGGCGCGCGTGCATGTGGGCAGGGAAGCCCGCGCGCGCGCGGCAAGGGAAGCTGCGCGCGAGCGCGCGCATAAGGCGGCGTCACCAGGCGCGCGCGCACGCCGACAGCGGAGTCTGCGCACGCACACCTTGTGGGCGCGTGCGCATGGCCCGCGACTTGCGTGCAGGAAGGCCGCGCCCGCGCGGCCTGCGCAGGACAGGCGCATGAAGGCAACCTGCCAGCGCGCGCGGGCGTGCGCAGTGGTGCTGACCATGCGCGCGCGCGGGTGGGCAGGGGCCTGCGTGCACGTGCCCGGTCAAGCAGGCCCTGCGCGCGCGCAGGGCCAGCAAGCTGGGCCTGTTGACAAAGCGTGCGCCGGCAGACTGCTGCCAGTGGCAGCGGCCGGTTGACGTTAGTGTTTTCTCGTTATTTTTTTTTTAATTTTATGAATTATTCTAAAAATTCGTTTTATTTAGTTTTGCATATTTGTTTTAAGAACATTATTTGGGAGGTTGAGTTTATTGGATTTGGAATCCCGGGAATAACTTACCTACAAATAATGAGGAAGGGTCTTCCTAAACGAGAAAATGATTGCCAACGGTTGTACCATATTTTTCATACGTAGCGCATTTATTTTTCATGGATTGATGTGATTGATAATCATGGAATACTAGCATGTCTTTATGTGATTGGATCACGTTATTATGTGCGTTTAATGGAAATGGATGATCGCGAGCCCTAGACCGAATGTATGGTTTAATTTTAATGTTGGGCTTGTGTGCCTCTTTCCGCTTTCTCGTTCTCCCCTTCTAGTTGCCTTGGAATAATAAGGCATTCTTTCTCCCTCCTAATGTACTCCCCCCGGGTTTTCGCTGGGGTTTCTTTTTACATATGTAATGAGAGTAGAATAGGAGTGAGGCTTTTATTTTTATGTATTTGGTGGAGAAGAAGGAAGGTCCACATGGAGAGCCCAGAATGGAGGATCCAAGACGTTTCCATAAAGAGTTGAAAGAGAAAAGAGACCAAGGCCCATCAGAATGATGATCAGGTTACTATTAATGTAATAGTGTAGGACCAACCTTAGATTGACCATAGATCCACCGTGGGCTCAGTGGGTCGCATAGGATTCGGGCTCGTGATCATTCAACAGGGGCGTTCTACGCTATAATTTTGCATGTGGTTGTTATGATGAATCAATGGTTTTATTTATCGTATAACTGCTATGGGATGCCATTTATTTATTTACGCATTGTGGATGAATGTGTTTATATATATATATATATATGAGATCTCGGTCATTTACAACTCTCACATTGGTTGGACCAATGTCCAAATATTAGACCCTAGACAAAGTGGACATGTACTCTAGGAGTCTGTCCATGCCTTCCAATCCATGGCATAGTGAGGAAGCTAATTTAGGTCGATAGCATGGTCTCATGAGTCGTGGCACGTCTATCGTACTTAAAAGAAGCTGCACTGTGTCATGAACGAAAAGTAGACCACTGTTACCTGTCTCACGAGTCTTGGAGGTAGCAAGGGGTCTATGATTCAGTTGATTGGGTCGGGTCTAATGCCCGATAAGCATGATTCGCTTGGAGTCCTCAGGATCATGTGAAAGGCTGAGGCAATTATCTTGGGAATCTCGTGGAACGAGAATGGTATGCCATACCTCCCACAGGATTCTTCTCATGTGAATCGTAAAAGCCGGGTATGGGAAAATTCGCTGTGGATCCCAAGCCCACTAGGAAAAGGTTTCCTGAAAACGACGTTTGAGAGTATCGTGTTTTCGTATAAATAGTGGGAGCATTACATGACTAAAGACCAAGCATTTAATTATTTATCAAAACTTCCGTCTTTTAAATTCTGTTGATCGCGAGTTTTGTTTTTAAAATGTAGATTTAAAATGTCTAAGAACCCATTATCAACCATACTTGAGACCAACAAGTTCAATGGAACAAATTACAATGACTGGTTGCGCAATCTGAGGATAGTCCTAGATTATGAGAACCAAGGCTACGTCATGGACGAGCCTCTCCCTAGGACCTTACCGGAATGATCCACGCCAGAAGAACATGAGACGTTCGAGACTTGGCATAAGGATAACCGGAAGGTCCGTAGCATCATACTTGCTTCTATGACGATGAGATTCAGAAGCAGTATGAAAGGCTAGACGATGTCCCTTCCATTATGACTCGCCTTAAGGATTGCTATGCAATCCCGGACCGGCATACTAAGTATGTCGCGACAAAGACGTTCTTTGGAACTAAAATGACCGAAGGATCCTCTGTACAAGAGCACGGGGTTAAAATGCTTACCCTGGTGGAAAAGCTCGAGGACCTAAAGGCAGGCCTCGATAATGAGACGTACATAGATGTGATCCTCCAGTCTCTCCCACCCTCTTTCGACCAATTTATTGTTAACTATAACATGAACACACTTGAGAAGGGTATTCATGAGTTAATCAATTTGTTGGTACAATACGAGGCAACGACCAAAAAGTCCACGCCTTCGGTATTGTTTGGAGGTGTTTCGACTTCCAAGGCGAAAGGCAAGGGTGCCGGACTTTGGAAAAGGAAGAAGGGAAAGGGAAAAGCCGTCAAAGCAGATACAAACACTAAGAGTTTTCCCATTTCCAAAGAGGGGAAAGACAAAGGAAAGGGGAAGGTTGTCTCCAAGCAACAGTCGAGGGCATATGACATATGTATCAATTGCCGTGAGAAAGGGCATTGGAAGAGGGAGTGCCCCAAACTCCTCTCAAACCAAGGTATCTTTGTGATTGAGGTTAATATGGTTACTAACTCTGCCTCTTGGGTGTTAGATACCGGCAGTGGAGCTCACATTTACAATGATTTGCAGGTGCTGAAAAGAAGCAGAAAACAGGGTAGCGGGGATATGATCCTGAAGCTTGGGAATGGCGATGCCATCTCGGCAGAAGCAGTAGGATCCGCCACTCTAGTAGTTAGTAATCATATTAGTATAGAGTTAGAGGAAGTTTATTATGTACCTAGTATGATTAAAAACATTATTTCCATTCCGTTGTTAGACAATAGTAGATATGAGTTTATGATCAATAAAAATTGCTTTTATTTGATGAGGTGTGGAATTGCTCATCTGCTTGGTACACTTAATAATGAGCTCTATATCTTACAACAAATGAACTTCATTCTAAACGCTCAACACAAACGTAAAATAGATAATAATGGGAGCGCACGTCTGTGGCACACTAGGCTAGGTCACATATCCCAAGACAGGATGAAGAAATTAGTAGACTCAAAGAACCTAGAGGTAGGGGACTTGAGTGAGCTACCAACTTGTAAATTCTGTCTAAGAGGGAAAATGACCAAGAAGCCTTTTGTAGGACAAAGCACGCTTGCCACAGGTCTGTTGGACCTGGTCCATACAGACGTATGTGGACCACTAAGGACGCAGGCCCAAGGTGGGTTCTCCTACTTCATAACCTTCACCGATGATCATTCACGGTGTGGTTATGTATACCTGATGAGGTACAAGTCTGAAGCTCTTGAGAGGTTTAAAGAATTCAGACTTGAAGTTTAGAACCAAACCGACTGCAAAATTAAAGTCCTACGGTCAGACCGAGGTGGAGAATACCTTAGTACTAAGTTCCTTCATTATCTTAAAGAAAATGGTATAATATCTGAATGGACACCTCCCGGGACACCACAGTTGAATGGTGTCTCTGAAAGGAGGAATCGAACCCTGTTAGACATGGTTCGGTCCATGATGAGTTTTACCAAATTGCCCTTGTCCCTTTGGGGCTACGCATTGGAGACTGCGGCCAAATTATTAAATTTGGCGCCAACCAGTGTATTGACCCAAACGCCATATGAAATATGACACGGCAAGCCTGCGTCCTACAACTACTTGAAAGTATGGGGTAGCCCCGCATACGTCAAGAGGTTAGTGGGAGATAAGCTAGAATCCAGGTCTAGCTTATGCAGGTTCGTTGGATAACCTAAAGAAACTGCAGGTTATTACTTTTATGACCCCTTGGAGCAAAAGGTGTTTGTTTCAAGGAACGCAGTGTTCTTGGAACAAGGCTTTCCAGAGGGTATCCAACCTGATGAACTGATCCTTGAAGAATCAAGTGATGGAAACTAGTCATCAGAGGTAGCCGCGGATTCCTCACTTAGAGGATTCAGGATAGATACCCGAAGGGCTGACCAACCTCGAGAAGTCCAGCATGCTAGGCATGAGAGACAGCCTCGGTACCTGAACCCCCGGCTCCTATACAGTCAGCGCCCACAGTCACCACTGACGTTCCCATTCTCCGTAGATCAACTAAACAGTCTCGACCTTCGGTGAGATATGGCTTTCTAAATACGACGGTCTACTGGATAATGATCTTATGACATACGGAGAAGCGATGTCTGACATCTACTCCGGGAAAAGGCTTGAGGCCATGAAAACCGAAATGGACTCCATGAGCGAGAACCAAGTCTAGAGACTTGTAGACGCACCGAAAGGGGTTAAGCCAGTTGGCTGTAAGTGGGTCTATAAGCTCAAACTTGATGCTGATGGAAAAGTCACAACATTTAAGGCTAGGCTAGTAGCTAAAGGGTACACTCAACGACCCGGGGTCGATTTTGAGGACACCTACTCGCTAGTAGCCATGGCTAAATCCATTCGGATCCTGCTCGCCATAGCAGCATGGTATGACTATGAGATATGGCAGATGGACGTGAAAACAGCCTTCCTTAATGGTTTCGTTGAGGAAGAGATCTATATGGATCAGCCGGAGGGTTTCACGGTCAATGGAGAAGAACAGAAGATTTGTCATCTCCATAAGTCCATCTATGGCCTCAAACAAGCATCCCGAAGTTGGAACATTCACTTTGATGAAGTGATACGAGGCTCTGTGGAAGCTCTATAGTGTTCCTAGTGCTTTATGTGGATGACATTCTACTCATAGGTAATGATGTTAGAATGTTGGGTAACACAAAAGCATGGTTATCAACCCAATTTTCCATTAAGGACTTGGGTGAAGCCTCCTACATCCTAGGCATCCAGATTGTCAGGGACAAATCTAAAAGGATGTTAGGGCTCATCTAAAACTCGTATATGGAGAAAGTTCTAAAGAGATATCGGATGGACAACTCCAAACGAGGATTCCTTCCCATGAGGCATGGGATCAAGTTATCCAAGAAACAGTCCCCACAGACTGTGAGGAACTTGAAAGGATGAAAGTCATCCCCTATGCTTCTGCCGTAGGTAGCATCCAATATGTGGTCCACTGCACCAGGCCTGACATTGCTTATGCTTTGAGCGTGACAAGCAGATATCAGTCTTGTGCAGGAGAGGCACATTGGAATGCTGTTAAGGGCATCCTTAAGTACCTAAGGAGGACTAAGGAAATGTTCTTAGTTTATGGCAATGGAGAACTGATCCTGGAAGGCTTTAGCGACGCTAGCTTCCAGTCTGATGACGATGATGCCAAGTCTCAATCGGGTTATGTATTCACGCTCAATGGAGGAGTAGTGGGTTGGAAAAGTTCCAAGCAAGCAACCACTGCTGACTCCACCACTGAGGCCGAATACATAGCAGCTTCAGAAGCTGCCAAGGAAGCAGTTTGGATGAGAAACTACATCCAAGAGTTGTGTGTGGTGCCTAGCATCGCCGAGCCCATTGTCATCTTTTGTGATAACAACGGTGCAATAGTGCAAGAAAAGGAACCGAGATCTCATCAGCGTTCCAAACACATTCTTAGACGCTACCATCTTCTAAGAGAAATGGTAGGAAGAGGTAACGTTCGGATGGACCGAGTCAACTCGACAGACAACACAGCAGATCCGCTGACAAAGCCTATGTCGCAGAGCGCTCATACGCAACATCTTGAGACGATGGGGATTAGACATATGGGCCATTGGCTTTAAGGTCAAGTGAGAATTGTTAGAATAGATGACCATGTAGCCAATCTTGGCAGGCAAAATGTAACCTATGTCTAGACAATTTCAGGGATTTGATAAATTATTAATGAATAAAGAAGTGAAATTCATTTGGCATTACTTTATTTGTGTTCACTTTATCTGCATTACATATTTGTTCACTACGCAAACAAAGCCCATCGACTGAAAACGTATTTCGGGGACTGGGACTACGCTTGGAGGTAGGTCCATGAAATCAGTCCTGCCGAATCAGTCCGGAAATCTCCAAGTCAAGGAATCTCGAAAATGGGTACGGAGATTCCCCTTGAGACTTGCACTAAGCATCTGCTTTCGTATTTCATCGATGGGTGACGAAGGTCGTCTAAGCAGTGTTAGTGGGTTAGCCTGCTAGGGAGCAGCTGACTGAGGTGACTCGCGGGAACCGTCTTACGGAGGACCTTGAGTAGGGTCGGCTAGGTATGACGTGTGTTCTCGGTTCCGACAGTACAGGTCAAGTCCTTTGACTTGAGCAACTGTTGAGTTTACCTATATATTAGGGCAGAGCTGTATCTTAGATATGGTGAGAGATTGCCAAGAAGCACTTGAGTAGTCATAAGCCATGTCTAGTGCACCTCCGGTGTACAGAGTGACAGTAGTTCCCGAGGAAGGATCTGTCTCCTGCAAGATACGTGGGTGGATTGCGTGTCACAATTTGGAGAATCTAATATACGAGATTTGGTGCAAATCGGGGAATAACGCGAGTACCGGTTAGAAGACGAAAACGACAATCGGTAGGTCCCGATTTACTTTTCGTCCCTCTTTTATTTTTTAATCCTATAGCCTCCATGATTGTTTCTATGCTTTTAATTCATGAGATACACCAAACGCCCGGGAACTTCAAGGGTACACCCCTTGAACGTGTTCTTTATTTTACGTAAAAGCATGTTTAAATTTTTGTTATTTAATTTTATACCTCGCTTCCACATTCGCGCTATTTCTTGGGACAATCCACAATATTTCAGAGACTAATAAGTTTAACGGAACGAACTACTCGGACTGGCTAAGAAACTTGAGGATTGTCCTCGATTTCGAGAACTGAGGCTACGTCTTGGACGAGCCGCCGCCGAGCGACTCGTCGGAGGAGTCTATGCCAGAAGGACGTTTAACGTTCGAGAAATGGCATAAGTACAATCGGAAAGTACGCAGTATCATATTGGCTTCGATGTCTAATGAAATCTAGAAGTAATATGAGAGGATGGACAACGTCTCCGCCATAATGCTCCGCATGAACGAGGTTTATGCGGTTTCGAACATGCATATTAGATATGCTGCCACAAAAGCATTCTTTGGCACCAAGCTGGCTGAAGGATTACCTGTACAAAGTCATGGGGTCAAGATGCTTTCCCTAGTGAAGAAGCTCAAGGACCTTAAAGCTGGGCTTAACAATGACACGTACATTGACGTGATCCTCCAATCGCTTGCTCCGTCCTATGACCTGTTTGTTGTTAACAACAACATGAACGGACTTGAGAAGAATATTCATGAGTTGATCAATATGCTGGTGCAATACGAGGGAACGAACCACAAGTCGGTGACGCTGGTATTGATAGGAGAGGCTTCCACCTCCAAGGCGAATGGCAAAAGGGCCGGACGCTTGAAGAGGAAGAAGGGAAAGGGAAAGACAGTTGCAGTCCCTGCTCGGGATCCTGGCGCCCCTATTGCCTCAGTGGGAATGGGCAAAGGGAAAGGGAAGGCCTGTAGTTCTCAGCGGTCCAAGGCAAATGACGTCTGCATGCATTGACAAGGAAAGGGGCGTTGGAAGAGGGAGTGCCCATAATTCCTCTCCAATCCAGATATGTTTGTGGTTGAAGTGAACATGATAACTAATTCGGCTTAATGGGTATTGGATACCGGGTGTGGTGCTCACATATGCAATGATTTGTCGGCACTGCAAAGAAGCAGAAGACTAACCAAGGATGAGATGATCCTGAGTTCTAGGCGATGGCAAGGCCGTTGCTGCGGAAACCGTATGATCAATATAGTTAGCCATTAGTAGTCATGTTAGGATTTTACTGAACATGTATTTCTATGTATCTAGCATGATAAAGAATATTGTATCTATACCCATCCTTGATAAGCAGGGTTATTCTTTCACAATCAATACGAATGGTTTTTATATTATCAATGATGGTGTATCTCATTTACTTGGTACATTGGTGAACGGTCTGTACATACTTCAATAGTTAAATTGGATTATGACTGCAGAACACAAACGAAAACATGATAATCAAGATAATGCACGGATTTGATATGCGAGGTTAGGTCATATTTCTAAGGATAGGATAAGAAGGTTGGTGGACTCAAAGAGTCTAGAATTAGACGATTTGGACAACCTACCGACCTACGAATCCTGTCTAAAGAGAAAGACGACCAAGAAACCCTTTGTTGGACAAAGCACGCTAGCCAAAGGTCTGTTGGATTTGATCCATACAGACGTCTGTGGTCCATTAAATACTCAGGCTAGGGGTGGGTACTCGTACTTCATAACCTTTACCAATGATCCCTCAGGGTATGGTTATGTTTACCTGATGAGATAGAAGTTTTAAGCATTTGGAGGTTTAAGGAATACAGACTTGAAGTAGAGAATCAAACCGGTCGTAAGATCAAAGTCCTTCAATTGGACCAAGGTAGAGAGTATTTAAGTGGCAAATTCACTAATTATCTAAAAGATATTGGAATTCTCTCTCAGTGGACTCCTCGTGGAACACCATAGTTGAATAGTGTGTCTGAAAGGAGGAATCGGCCTTGTTGGACATGGTCCGATGCATGATAAGTTTTACCGAACACCCCTTATCCTTTTGGGGATATGCTGTTGAGACGGCGGCCAAACTTTTGAACTTGGCGCCATCTAAGAAGATATCCCAGACGCCATATGAGATATGGCATGGCAAGCCTGCCTCCTACAAATACTTGAAAGTGTGGGGTTGCCCCACATATGTCAAGAGATTAGTGGGAGATAAACTGGACTCCAGGTCTAGTTTATGCAGGTTCGTCGGATATCCGAAAGAAACTGTGGGGTATTATCTCTATGATCCCTCTGTGCAAAAGGTGTTTGTGTTGTGAAACGCAGTGGTTTTGGAAAAGGGTTTTCCATCGGATAGTCGACGCGATGAGGTACTCGTTGAGCAATCAAGTGAGGTACCCCATGAGACAACAATGACATCTGAGCCAGTAGTTCACACTGATGCTGCTCCAGCCCTTCGTAGGTCAGTCAAAGTATCCCAACCACCTGTAGGTACAGATTTCTAGCCCTGATCAGTTAGTTGGATAATGATCCAAAGACGTAAAGAGAAGCAATGTCGGACATCGATTCGGATATGTGGGTTGACGCCATGAAATCCGAAATGGACTCGATGGGTGTAAACCAGGTTTGGACCCTAGTGGATCCACCGAAGTTGGTAAAACCCGTAGGGTGTAAATAGGTCTACAAACGTAAACTTGGAGCTGACGGGGAGGTTACAACCTTCAAAGCCAAGCTTGTGGTGAAAGGTTACACTCAACGACCCGGGGTCGATTTTGAGGAAACCTACTCGCCCATAGCAATAGCTAAGTCCATTCGGATACTGCTTGCCATAGCAACATGGTATGACTATGAAATATGGCATATAGATGTGAAAACTGCCTTCCTCAACAGTTTCGTAGAGGAAGAGATCTATACTGATCAACTGGAAGGTTTCACATCTGTTGGAGAAAAGCAGAAGGTCTGCTGTCTCCAAAGGTCCATCTATGGCCTCAAACAAGCTTCCCAAAGCTGGAACATATGTTTTGATGAAGTCATACGGGGATATGATTTCATTAAGAATGAGTCTGATCCTTGTGTATATAAGAAGATCAGTGGGAGCTCTATTGCGTTCCTGGTGCTTTACGTGGATGACATTTTGCTCATTGGGAATGATGCTAAGATGTTGGGAACCACTAAACCTTAGTTGTCAACACAATTTTCCATGAAGGATATGGGCGAGGCATCTTACATCCTTGTCATCAAGATCTACAGGGATAGATCCAGAAGGATGTTAGGAATGGCCGAGCCCTCGTACATTGAGAAAGTCTCGAAGAGATTCAAGATGGAGAACTCAGAATGAGGATTCCTTTCTATGAGGCATGGAATTAAGTTGTCCAAGAAGAAGTCTCCTAACACAGATGAGGAGCTTAAACGGATGTTGGACATCCCCTACGCTTCAATCGTAGGTAGCATTCAATACGATGTCCAGTGTACTAGACCTGATGTGGCTTTTGCTTTGAGCTTGACTAGTTGATATCAGGTGTGTGCCGGGGAGGCACACTAGAGTGCGGTTAAGACTATCCTGAAGTACTTGAAAAGGACTAAGGACATGTTCTTGATCTATGGTTGTGGAGAATTGAAAACAGGAAGGCTATAGCGATGCTAGCTTCCAGCCGGATGATGATGATGCCAAGTCTCAGTCTGGTTTTGTATTCAGACTAAATGGTGACGTGGTTGCTTGGAAGAGTTCCAAGCAAGCTACCACGGCAAACTCCACCACAGCGTCAGAATACATAGCAGCTTCGGAAGCTGCTAAGGAGGCGATTTGGATGAAGAGTTACATCCAAGAGTTGGTGTAGTACCTAACATCGCTGAGCCAATGGTTATCTTCTGCGATAACAACACACTACAAGAGAGCAGACTTTCAGAGACAAAAATCAAAGACAGATTTATATCCCTCAATAAACTTCACCCTTCAAGGACGGATTCAACGACGGAATGCTTTCCGTCTTAAAATTATAAAATAATGTTTTTGATCAAGGGCCTTTTTCGTAAAGAATTAAAAAAAATAATTTAAAAAAATTAAATTAAAAAAATATTCTGTCTTTAATTCCGTCTTTGATTTTGTAATAGAACAAAAAATTTGTGACAGAATATTTCCGTCATAGAATTTCAAATTCTAAGACGAAATTAAAGACGGATTTCAAAATATATATATTTTTTTCATTTTTCGTCTTTATTTCGGTCTTAGATGGATTTATTTCTTTTAAAGCGATTATCCCCTCCGCCGCACTGATAGGAATGCGATGGATTGTCGTTGGCCTCTCCGGTTTCGTTTCAATTTCCTTTTGGCTGACGCTCATCCCCACCGTCAACTGACCTTTTCAGATATAGAGAGCAGCAAGATCTTACCTTCCTGGAGCAGCAGAGGATGTATCGGAAGATATTCTCAATCCGAAATGGCCGGAAATAGAATTACGGCAGCACCGCCGCTCAACAGCGCTTAGCTAAGGCTTTCGCGATCGCGCGGCGTCAACGGTATGCATATGTTGGCGCGGTGCTATCTTCCTTGTTCTCCTTCACTATGCTCGTGTCCTATACCCTAGTTTCCATTCCCTGATTCTGATGAGTTCGCCGGTTATTCTCCTTCACTTCCCCCACCTCCTATGCCCTAGTTTCCATTCCCCGACTCCGATGAGTTCGCCGGTTGTTCTCCTTCACTTCCCCCACCTCCGATGCCCGAGTTTTCATTCCCCAACTCCGATGAGTTCGCTGGTTGTTCTCCTTCACCTTCCCCATCTCCGATGCCCTATTTCCATTCCCCGATGATGTTTTTCCTTTACTTAACTCGCTTCCGATGCCCTTCCTCCATTTGCCGACTCTGATCAGTATGGTGGTAGGTTCTACTATGAAAAAGATGAAAGCCAATTCGATCCAGGATATAATTTCTTCAGTACACATTTGAAACTCCGCTGATTTTCTCCTACCTCCACACCGATTTCGTCGTTTTGATTTCACGATGGTATGTTGTATTGATCCAAAGCCCAAATTTATAGGAATGTATATTGTCTGTTTCTTTTTTCTTTTATTCCCAGTTATTTCATTCATCTGCTTGTTGCTAGTTTTGTCTTGATTTAGCTGCTGGAAATTTTGATATATTTGAGTGTAAAAAGTTGAGAATTCTCAGTCATTTTTGTGTAAATTTGGATATATTTATCATTCATATCTGACCGTGAAGAAGTATTTCTTCTATTTTCTTGTATGTTACAGAGTAGTCACTTTGTAACTAAGCTTGAGTGTCGATGGAAAAGTCATCAAGGCTCAGATTTGGGACACTGTTGGCCAAGAAAGGTGACATTTTTCGTCAATCTTTTCTCAAGCTCTCTGATCTGTTTCTTTTGTCCTCCCTTGGATTACTATTTGCTTTGCATTGATCAGTTTCCTTTTTTAGTTGTGATGAAATGGATCTTCCAATTAGTGTTGTGAGATTGTTGTTTGGGAATGGGGGGGATATGATCCTGAAGCTTGGGAATGGCAAGGCCATCTCGGCAGAAGCAGTAGGATCCGCCACTCTAGTAATTAGTGATCGTATTAGTATAGAGTTAGAGCAAGTTTATTATGTACCTAGTATGATTAAAAACATCATTTTCATTCCGTTGTTAGACAATAGTGGATATGAGTTTATGATCAATAAAAATTGCTTTTATTTGATGAGGTGCGGAATTGCTCATCTGCTTGGTACACTTAATAATGGGCTCTATATCTTACAACAAACGAACTTCATTCTAAACGCTCAACACAAACGTAAAATAGATAACAATGGGAACGCACGTCTGTGGCACGCTAGGCTGGGTCTCATATCCCAAGACAAGATGAAGAAATTGGTAGACTCAAAGAACATAGACGTAGGGGACTTGAGTGAGCTACCAACTTGCCCTTTGTAGGTCAAAACAGGCTTGCCACAGGTCTGTTGGACCTGGTCCATACAGACGTATGTGGACCACTAAGGACGCAGGCCCGAGGTGGGTTCTCCTACTTCATAACCTTCACCAATGATCATTCACAGTATGGTTATGTATACCTGATGAGGTACAAGTCTGAAACTCTTGAGAGGTTTAAAGAATTCAGACTTGAAGTTGAGAACCAAACCGACTGCAAAATTAAAATCCTACGGTCAGACCGAGGTGGAGAATACCTTAGTACTGAGTTCCTTCATTATCTTAAAGAAAATGGTATAATATCTGAATGGACACCTCCCGGGACATCACAGTTGAATGGTGTCTCTGAAAGGAGGAATCGAACCCTGTTGGACATGGTTCGATCCATGATGAGTTTTATCAATTTGCCCTTGTCCTTTTGGGGCTGCGAATTGGAGACTGCGCCCAAATTATTAAATTCGGCGCCAACCAGTGTATTGACCCAAACGCCATATGAGATATGGCACGGCAAGCCTGTGTCCTACAACTACTTGAAAGTGTGGGGTAGCCCTGCATACGTCAAGAGGTTAGTGGGAGATAAGCTAGAATCCAGGCCTAGCTTATGCAGGTTCGTTGGATACCCTAAAGAAACTGCAGGTTATTACTTTTATGACCCCTTGGAGCAAAAGGTGTTTATTTCAAGGAAAGCAGTGTTCTTGGAACAAGGCTTTCCAGAGGATATCCAACCTGATGAACTGATCCTTGAAGAATCAAGTGATGGAAACCAGTCATCAGAAGTAGCCGCAGATTCCTCACTTAGAGGATTCAGGATAGATACCCGAAGGGCTGACCAACCTCGAGAAGTCCAGCATGCTAGGCATAAAGGACAGCCTCAGGAAGGGCTAGCCTCGGTACCTGAAACCCTGGCTCCTATATAGTTAGCGCCCACCGTCACCACTGACGTTCCCATTCTCCGTAGGTCAACTAGAGAGTCTCGACCTCTGGTGAGATATGGCTTTTTAAATACGATCGGTCTACTGGATAACGATCCTAAGACATACGGAGAAGCGATGTCTGACATCGACTCCGAGAAATGGCTTGAGGCCATGAAAATTGAAATGGACTCCATAAGCGAGAACCAAGTCTGGAGACTTATAGACCCACCGAAAGGGGTTAAGCCAGTTGGCTGTAAGTGGGTCTATAAGCGCAAACTTGGCGTTGATGAAGAAGTCACAACATTTAAGGCTAGGCTAGTAGCTAAAGGGTACACTCAACGACCCGGGGTCGATTTTGAGGACACCTACTCGCCAGTAGCCTTGGTTAAATCCATTCGGATCCTGCTTGCCATAGCAGCATGGTACGAATATGAGATGTGGGAGATGGACGTGAAAACGGCCTTCCTCAATGGTTTCGTTGAGGAAGAGATCTTCATGTATCAGCCGGAGGGTTTCACGGTTACTGGAGAAGAACAGAAGGTCTGTCGTCTCCAGAAGTCCATCTATGGCCTCAAACAAGCATCTCGAAGCTGGAACATTCGCTTTGACGAAGTAATACGGGGTTATGACATCATCAAAAATGAATCCGACCCTTGTGTATACAAGAAGGTCAGTAGGAGCTCTATAGTGTTCCTAATGCTTTATGTGGATGACATTCTACTCATAGGTAATGATGTTAGAATCTTGGGTGACACAAAAGCATGGTTATCAACTCAATTTTCCATGAAGGATTTGGGTGAAGCCTCCTACATTCTGGGCATCCAGATTGTCAGGGACAGATCTAAGAGGATGTTAGGGCTCACCCAAAACTCATATATGGAGAAAGTCCTGAAAAGATTTCTCATGGACAACTCCAAACGAGGATTCCTCCCCATGAGGCATCGGATCAAGTTATCCAAGAAACAGTCCCCGCAGACTGATAAGGAACTTGAAAGGATGAAAATCATCCCCTATGCTTCTGCCGTAGAAAGCATCCAATATCCGGTCCGCTGCACCAGGCCTGACATTGCTTACACTTTGAGTGTAACGAGCAGATATCATTCTTGTGCAGGAGAGGCACATTGGAATGCAGTTAAGGGCATCCTTAAGTACCTGAGGAGGACTAAGGAAATGTTCTTGGTCTATGGCAATGGAGAACTGATCCTAGAAGGCTTTAGCGATGCTAGCTTTCAGGCTGATGACGATGATGCCAAGTCTCAATCGGGTTATGTATTCAGGCTCAATAGAGGAGTTGTGGCTTGGAAAAGTTCCAAGCAAGCAACCACTATTGATTCCACCACTGAGGCCGAATACATAGCAGCTTCAGAAGCTGCCAAAGAAGCGGTTTGGATGAGAAACTACATCCAAGAGTTGGGTGTGGTGCCTAGCATCGCCGAGTCCGTTGTCATCTTTTGTGATAACAACGAAGCAATAGCGCAATCAGAGGACCCGACATCTCATCACCGTTCCAAACACATTCTTAGACGCTACCACCTTCTAATAGAAATGGTAGGAAGAGGTGACGTTCGGATGGACCAAGTCAGCTCAGCAGACAACACAACAGATCCACCGACAAAGCTTATGTCGCAGAGCGCTCATACGCAACATCTTGAGAATATGGGGATTAGGAATATGGGCGATTGGCTTTAAGGTCAAGTGGGAGATTGTTAGAATAGGTGACCATGTAGCCAATCTTGGTAGGCGAATTGTAACTTATGTCTGAACAATTTCGAGGTTTTAATAAATCATTAATGAATAAGAAGTGAAAATTCATTTGGCATCTACTTTGTTTGTGTTCACTTTATCTGCTTTTTATATCTGTTCACTATGCAAACAAAGCCCACGGACTGAAAACACGTTTTGGGGACTGGGACTACGCTTGAAGGTAGGTCCATGAAATTAGTTCCGCCGAATCAGTCCCGAAATCTCCAAGGCATGGAATCTCGAAAGTGGGTACCCAGATTCCCCTTGAGACTTGCACTAAGCATCTGGTGTCGTATTTCATCAACGGGTGACGAGGGTTGTATAAGCAGTGTTAGTGGGTTGGCCTGCTAGGGAGCAACTGACTGAGTGACTCGCGTCAACCGTCTTACGGAGGACCTTGAGTAGGGTCGGTTAGGTATGACGTGTGTTCCCGGTTCCAACAGTATAGGTCAAGTCCTTTGACTTGAGGAATTGCTGAGTTTACCTGTATATCAAGGTTGTATCTTAGATATGGTGAGAGATTGCAAAGAAGCACTTGAGTAGTCCTAAGCCATATCTAGTTCAGCTCCGGTGTACAGAGTGACAATAATTTCCAAGAAAGGATCTGTCTCCTGTCAAAAGGTGTTGACAATTGTGTCTCACAAATGCTCTGAGTCTAGTCCCTAAAATATATGGCCATAGTACCTGAACAGAAGGGAAGGTTTCCCTTGCGGTGTTTAGTAAAGGACAAACCAACACTTAGGTCCAAAATAGGTACCTGCATTTTCCGTGCCCTAGACCCTGAGTGGTGAGACCGTAGACGGAAGGATAGATGTACTCTAGAGCCTAAATGTTCATCCCCCTATATTCACCTAGTCTCTAGTGCCATGGACCGTTGGTAGACGGCCATCCATGGTAACGGGCGGATTCTAGGAATCCAACCAAGTCTAGCTGAAGGTGAACCTAAAGAGTCACACACAATCCGCACACATAAAAGTATTTAATTTAGAATTAAATATTTGGAGAAATGGAGCGATTAAATTGGATTTAATCGGGTCCTTATTTTCTTAGGAAGAGTTAATTCCTTTTATTAGATAAAAGGGATTTATCTAATAAATTAGATTTATTAGAAAATTAATTTATTGGGCTTGGAATAAGTATTTATATTTAATATATTTAATTATTGCCCTTGGAATATTTAAATAGAATTTTAATGTTTCATTAAATTAAATTAATGGTTGAGATTAAAAGGGAGAGATCAATGGCTGTTATTGGTTTGACCAAAGAATCTTGATTTGACTAGGATTTGACTAGGTCAAATCCTAGTTCTAGTGGAGTCTTCAATGTGTAGGGAACTTGAAGAGGAGACGGATTCCTCTTCTATAAATACTCCTTAGCACACACATTGAAGGAGATGATGAATCTTGAAACACACACCCACTCGTGCACTCCTCTCCCTCTCTCTCGGCCGCGTGCCTCTCTCTCTCCTCTTCCAAGAAAATTGTTTTCTTGTTCTTTGGTTTTTCTAACAATTGAATAAAAGGAGGATTGATCTCGTTAAACTAATAACGTTAGATCGATCCATCCTCTCCTAAATAATACTTGTTCTTTTGCTAGCACGAAGTTCAAGATACATGGACGGATTGCGTGTCACGAATTAGAGGGTCTCCCATACGAGATCTTGGAGCAAATCGGGGAACAACGCGAGTACCGGTTAGAAGGGGAAGACGACGAATCGGTAGGTTTCCGTTTACGTTTTTCGTCCTCTTTTATTTTAGAATCCTATGGCCTCCATGATTCTTGTGTATGTTTATTATTTAGGAGATACTCCGAACACCCGAGAGTTTCAAGGGAACACCCCTTGAACGAGTTTATTTTTAATATATGTTATGCATGTTTAAATTTTTGTAATTTAAATTATACCGCGCTTCCGCATTTGCGCTACTCCCGGGACGATCCACACGCCTACCCAAGGCTTTCATTGGGCCCTTCGTTTAGTCGGTAAATGGGATTTATCGGTTAATATATAGAGCCGAAATATTGGGTCTTTAAATTGGATTAAAAGATCAATGGGAATTATTTCAGTGGACCTAATGTTAAATGAGATTTAATTTTGGGTTTATTGTAATTGGATTACAGTGGAAGCCGGTCTGTTAAATTTTGGCCTAAGAGGTGTGTTAGTTCTACTTTTGGAATAGGAAGAAGTTGGACTTCTTCACTATAGTGGTATGGCCGAAAATTACCACTCTTGGAGAGGAAAAAATCAGCCATACATGGCCTTGATGAGTTAACTTGTTTCTTTTGGTAAGAGACAAATCAATTCCAATCAAGCCTCTCTCCTTCGGTATGATTAAATCATACCTTAAGAGATGATAGACTTGATTGAAGAATTGATGGTGATTGATTGGAATGAATCTAGACATCCTTGAATGAACATAGACACATTCCAATAATCACATTAATTATGTATATATATGAATATATACTAACATCAAAGCAAGAGATTCATTATTCATCATTTCTAGGAAAAGAAGAAGAAAAATAACACTCATCTCTCTCCCTCAACTCTCGGCCACCTTTCCCTCTCTACACTTGTGTTCTTCATTTGATCTAGGATCAATTGGAAGAACAAAGTGAGTTTAAGAAGAACACTAATTGATAGTGTTGATCTTCTTAAACGAATCCTCCTATTAGAATAGGTGACCAGAAAGTCAATTAGATTGGTTGTTCTAGGAACTATTCGTCGATCTTTGTCAAAGTAATATTATACTGATGGATAAAGTAAGTATTTATCATTGCCAAAATGTGTTTGTTGCGCTTATTACTTACATTGAATGGCGTTTCAATGTCACAATAAATGCCCACAAACTAATTGGTTAAACCCATTGAGTTGAGTTGCGCATAGGTTAGCGGCTATGAAACCAACTCCTTGGGGGTCGGTCTGACACGTTCCAAGTCGAGGACCTTAAGACTGGGCCTCGAGTGCCCTATAGAGACTTGCACTAAGTATTGCATTCATTGGGTGAGCGTCGAGTTTCATCGGTGCCAGACATAAGTCGTCTATGCAATTTTAGTGGGTTGGTTGGCAAGGTAGTCGACTGACCGAACTAACTCGCTGGAATCGTCATATGGAAGCCTTGGAGGCTTGGTCGGTATGACTGGAATTCCTGGTTTCGATATTACGGGATTACTCCTCAGACTTGAGGAATCATGGTAGTCGCATGCATATGAAAGTTGTATCTTAAATCTGGCGAGAGGTGACCGTGTCTTTGAAACACCGACCGAACCTTCTCCAATAAGGTTCGATTTTTCCCTTATCAGAGATCTTTAAAAGTGATCCTTACAGGAAGAATTCCACTGACTAAGAGTTTCATTCTCATTTGGATATTCAAGAACTCCCACTAAATGCACACCACCTCGATCCAATCGAAGGATTTAATTTTGCTATCAGTTTGGTTTTCCACTTCAAGTCTAATTTCTCGAACCTTCCAAAGGTCCTTATGTTAGAATAGGTGACAAGAAAGCCAATAGGTATGACGTTTTGTAACCTGTTTGACAAGTCGATGCAATTTAATATTATGTAATGAATAAAATGAGTATTCGTTACCATTCGTACCTTCTTTGTTGCGCTCATTTTCCATATGGTCAAATGGTGTTTTACATATATCACAACAAAGCCCACAAACTACGATTAACAACTCCTGCAGTTGGGCCACGCATTGGATGGTGGTCATGAAAGCAACTGATAAAGAGTTGGGTCTGAAACATTCCAAGTCGAGGACCTTGAGACAGAGCATCGAGAGTCCTATAAAGACTTGCACCAAGAGTCGTGCTCATTGGATGAGTATCGTGTTTCATCGGCGACAAGTTAGGGACGCCTACACGATCTTGGTGGGTTGGTCGACTAGGTCTAGCCGACTGAATTGACTCACGAGGATCATCATATGGAAGCCTTGGAGGCTTAGTCGGCATGATTAGATTTTCCCGATTCTGATAGTACGGGAGTAGTCCTCAGACTTGATGAGCCGTGGCAGTTACGTACACAGGATAGTTGTATCTTCGATCTGGCGAGAGGATCATTTTGTAAGATGACCATTATAAGCCTTGTCCAATGTAGTCAGAATGTGTAGCGAGGACGGTGGGTTCCAAGAAGAGGATCCATCCCCTGTCAATATGTGACAGAGGTATCTCCTATACACTCGGACACACGTTTATGCTGCTTAAACCTGTCGCCAAAGTGGTTGGTCGAACAGGAAATGGTTTCTTGTGTCGATGCAATGAGGCATGCGTAGTCTCGAGTATTAAGCATGGATGCCTAGTCAATAATGGAAACTGATGCTCAATTCTATACCCTAGACTAAGGCCTGGAGACGGTAGACGGAAGGACCGTACCCGTATGGAATCGGTACCTAAATATTCACGCCAACATTCACCTAGTCTCTAGTGCCATGGACTGTTGCTAGATGGCCACCCATGGTAACCGGCCCCTGTTGGACAGGGGCCCAAATCTAGCTGAGGGTGAACCTAAAGGGTCACACACAAGTCATCGAAAAGGTAGAGAAATTGACTTGGAGTCAATTTCAGAGGATAATTAAGTAATTGGATTACTTAAGGGATTGTCCATTGAATTGACGGGCCGATATTGTATCGGGCCCTGATTTAATCGGTAAATGGGATTTATAGGTTAATGTAGAGAGTCGAAAGATTGGATCTTTTATTTGGATTAAAAGATCAATGGGATTATTTCATTGGACCTTAAATTAAATAGGATTTAATTTTGGGTTCGTTTTAATTGTATAACAGTGAAACCCGGTCCCTTAAATTTTGGCCAAGAGGTTTGTTAATTCCATTTCTGGAATAGGAAGAAGTTGGACTTCTTCCCTTAAGTGATATGGCGGAAAACTACCAGTCTTGGAGGGGTAAAAATTGGCCATACATGGCCTTGATGTGGTTGACTTGTCTCTTTTGGTAAGGGACAAATCAATTCCAATCAAGCTTCTCTCTATTGGTATGATTAAATCATACCTTAAGAGACGGTAGGCTTGATTGATGAATTAGTGGGATTGATTAGGTTGTATCTAGACATCTTTGGATGAACCTAAACACATTTCAATAATCACATTAATTTTGTATATATACGAGTATATACATTCATCAAAGCAAGAGAATTCATTATTCATTTTTTTCTAGGAAAAAGAAGAAAAATACTCTACACACCTCTCTCTAATTTTCGGCCCTCTCTGCCTGTCTAACAAATCCCTTTATTCTTCATTTGATCTTGGATCATTTGGAAGAACAAAATAAGTTTAAGAAAAATACTAATTTATAGTGTTATATTTTCTTGAACCGAATCCTCCAAGATCCATTTGCTTCTAGCAAGGAAAACGTGTATCTCTTCCGGTATGGTGTGAATTACCTCTAGAGAGATAATACATGAACTTGGTGAGCATTTCTAGAGAGGAACAACGCTAGTAGCCGAGCAACTATTTAAACTACAAAGGTAATCTCGATTTTACGCTATTGTAGTTTATCTTTTATTTCTGTGCCCTATGTATAATATATGCCTTTTAATATTGATACATCCTACATCGAACGCCTGGTTGAGAACCCAAGGGAACACCCCTTGAGATTTTGTGAATGTATTTGATTTATGCGATTAATACCATTTTTCACGCTTCCGCTCGCGCTCTCGGGCGGATCCATTTCTCCTACACCTTAGACTTGTGAACCCTCTACTGATTCTGCATACATAGCGACGTAGAGATGTCTGAGTGGATCTTATCCAACAAACCACTTTGGCAAGCATACGTTTTCCTACAAAGATCTTTTACCGCCATCTTCGTTCTCAGAAAGGATTTGTAAGCTAGTAAACTCAAGTTGTCTATCTCTAGACTCCTTGAATCTACCAACCTCCTTATCCTAACTAGAAGAATATGGTCTAGCTTTTTGCATGCTAGAATCTGTAAGTATAATCCGTATTATCCATTATGCAGTTTGTTTTTTTAGCAACCATAATCTAATTATGGGATAAAGTAAAACAATTATGTAAATAGCCCAGCAGACTCATCGTAAAATAAAAAGAACTTTTATTGATCAAATGTTAATTTAAATTGTCCAACAATAAGAGAGACACAATTTTGATCATGCTAGGTTACACAATTATATCTTATCCTAACGTGATCACTAACGGCTAAGTCGAATTAGTCCCACAGCTTCTGTAGCAATAGCTTTGCCATCGCCTAGTCTTAAGACCATCCATCTTAGCCTTTTACTCCTTACCATCACCTGCAAACCATTTGCAGATGTGAGCTTCCAAAGTAGATATCCAATACCTAGGAAGTAGAATCAATGATCAAGTTGTTTAGTAAAAAAATTACCTTGATCGGAGAGGAGTTCAGGACACTCCCTCTTCCAATGTTCCAATTTTTCGGCAATTAATGCAAACATCATTAACAATCCTTGACTGTCGAACCATCTTCCTCTTCCTGTTACCCTTGCCCAGTGGGGCTACAAGTGCGCTCCAAGCGCTTGCAGCGGCTAACTCTGTCTCACCCTTCTTCCTCTTCAAGCGTCTAGTACCCCTGCCTTTCGATCTTGAGGTCAAGGCCTCCTCAACCAATATCGAAAGTGCAGATTTTTCAATCGTTGCCTCGTATTGGACTAACAGATTTATCAAATCATAAATGGACTTCTAAACTCCATTAATGTTATAGTTTACGATAAACAGGTCAAAGGAGGGAGGAAGAGATTGAAGGATCATGTCAATGTACGTCTCTTTTTCAAGATCAGCCTTGGGGCCTTTGAGCTTCTCCACAAGGGACAACATCTTAACCCCATTCTTTTGTAGATACGATCCTTCAACATCTTCGTTCCGAATAATACCTCCATCCCAATATATCTAATATGTCGGTCCGAAACCACATAAACTTATTTCATGCACAACATTATCAAGAAGATATTGTCCAGCCTGTCATACAGCTTTTGTATCTCATTCTTCATGGAAGCAAGTATGACCCTACGGACTTTTTGGTTCTCCTCTAGCCACTTCTCGAACGTCAAACGTTCTTCTGGCGAGGACCCTTCCAGCAACTTCTGCGGAAATGGCTGTATTCATGACATAAGCCTGGTTCCCAAAATGGAGGACAATCCATATATTTCACAGCTAATCATTGTAATTGGTTCCATCGAATTTATTAGTCTCTAGAAATTTTCCACATTCAAAATGTGAAGCAGAAAGTAAGTAGATTATTCCTAATAATGTGTTCAAGTTAAGACTTGGTCTTTAGTCATTAACCAGCTCCACTATTTATATAAAAACCGTCACTCTCAAGTGGGGTTTCGGGAAACCTTTTCTTAGTGGGCTTGGGATCCACCAGCACAATTTGCCATGCCCCGTTTTTACGATTCACATGGAAAAACTTTGTGAGAGGTGTCTAATACCATTATCATCTAATGAAATTCTCAAGAGTTTTGCCTCACCTCTTCACATGATCCTAAGGACTCCAAGTGAATCACGCTACTCAGTGTTAGGCCCGACCCATTAACTAAGTCATAGGTCAACTGTCTGAAAGCCTAGCAAAGGCGTGTGGATCGGCCCGGGAGTAGCGCGAATGCAGAAGCGTGGTATAATTAAAGTTGCAAGAATTTAAACATGCATAAACGAGATAAAATAAACACGTTCAAGGGGTGTTCCCTTGAACCTCCCAGGCGTTAGGTGTATCTCACGAATAAATAAAAACAAACAAAACTTTTCATGGAGGCCATAGGGTTTAAAAGAAAAGGGACGAAAATCTTAAACCGGAAACCTATCGATTGTAGTTTTTGGCTTCAAATCGGTACTCGCATTGTTCCCCGTTTTGCTCCAGGATCTCGAATGGGAGACCCTCTAATTCGTACAAGCAATCCGCCCACGTATCTTGATCTTCGTGCTAGCAAAGAACAAGTGTATGTTTATTTGGAGAGAACGGATTGATCGAACGTTATTGATTAACGAGATTAACCCTCCTTAGAGTTCAATTGTGAAACACAAGAGAACTTGGAAGAGTTTCTTGGAAGAGAGGGAGAGAGGGTTCGGCCGAGAGAGAGAGAGGAGGAGCCGAAGTGTGTGTGCTTCAATTTTTCATCATGTCTTCCAAAGAAAACACTTAGGAGTATTTATAGAGGAGGAATCCTATTCCTCGTCTAATTCCTACTCTTTGAAGACTCCTCCTTGAATAGGATTTGACCTAGTCAAATCCTAGTCAAGTACTAGCTTTCATGGTCAAACCAATCCAAGCCATTGATTCCTCTCTTTAATCTCAAGCATTAATTAATTTAATGGAATATTTAAATCTCATTTAAATAATCCAAAAGGCAATAAATAAATATATCAAATATAAATATTTATTCCACGCCTATTGAATTAATTTCCAATAAATCTAATTTATTAGATAAATTCCTTTCATCTAATAAAAGGAATTAATTTCTTCCCAAGAAAAGAAGGACCTGATTAAATCCAATTCAATCGTTCCATTTCTCCAAATATTTAATTTCAAATTAAATACATCATGTGTGCAGATTGTGTGTGACTCTTTAGGTTCACCTTCTGCTAGACTTGGTTGGATTCCTAGAATCCGCCCGTCACCATGGGTGGCCGTCTAGCAACGGTCCATGGCACTAGAGAGTAGGTGAATATGCGTGGGGATGAACATTTAGGCTCTACAATACATCTATCCTTCCGTCTACAGTCTCACCACTTAGGGTCTAGGGCACGGATATGTAGTTACTAATTTTGGACCAAAGTGTCGGTCTGTCCTTTAGCAAACGTCGCAGGGAAACCTTCCCTTCTGTTCAATTACTGTGGCCACAGATTTTCGGGACGAGACACAGAGTATTGTGAGACACAACTGTCAACACCCTTGACATGAGACAGATCCTTTCTTGGAAACTACTGTCACGTTGTACACCGTGGCTGCACTAGACATGGCTTATGACTACTCAACTGCATTTTGCCAATCTCTCATCATACCTAAGATACAGTCTCGATGTACATGTAAACTCAGCAATTCCTCAAGCCAAAGAATTTGACCTGTACCGTTGGAACCGGGAACTTACATCATACCTAGCCGACCCTACTCAAGGTCCTTTGTAAGACGGTTCCCGCGAGTCACCTCAATCAGCCGCTCCCCAGCAGGCCGATCCACTAATACTGCTTAGACGACCCTCGTCACTCGTCGATGAAACACGACAACAGATGCTTAGTGCCAGTGTCAAGGGGAATCTCAGTACACATTTTTCAGATTCCTTGACTTGGAGATTTCCAGACTGATTCGACGGAACTGATTTCATGGACCTACCTCCAAGCGTAGTCCCAGTCCCTGATATGTGATTTTAGTCTGTGGGCTTTGTTTATGTAGCGAATAGTTATAAAGCAGATAAAGTGAACACATACAAACTATGCGCCAAATGAATTTTCACTTTCTTATTCATCAAGGTTTTATTAAAACTTCGAAATTATTCAGACATAGGTTACAATTCGCCTAACAAGATTGGCTACATGGTCACCTATTCTAATACTGTCACCCCCCACGACTCATGAGACAGAGAAACAATGAGCGTATTCCTTCGTTCATAGCAATGATGCATATTTCCTCTATTCCAAATGTGCCACGACTCGTGAGACCACATTTGGGTAGTGGTAGCTTCCTCATCGCATTGCTATGGATGGAAGGCTTGGACAGATCGAATCATTTGACCCAAGTCCATCATGGGCTTCATAATTTGAATTGATGTCAGGCCCGACCCATCAACCAAATTATACCTCAACTGTCACCCCCCACGACTCGTGAGATAGGGAAACAGTGAGCGTATTTCTTTGTTCACAACTATGATGTAGCTTTTTCTCTATTCCAAACGTGTCACGACTCATCAGACCATATTTGGGTAGTGGTAGCTTCCTCACCACAATGTTGTGGATGGAAGACTTGGATGGATCAAAATTATTTTGATCCAAGTCCGTTGTGGGCCCAACATTTGAACTTGGTCCAACTAAGTGAGACTTTGATTTGAATTGATGTTGACCGAGACCTCATCACATTAATATTTTTCATGCATAAATATCCAATATTATAAAATATTTAAATAAATGCATCGCATGTAAGTAAATCTAGCACACCACTATTGGATGATCACGAGCCTAACGTATGCGACCCACTAAGCTCGTAGTGGATCTATGGTCTGTCTAGGGTGGTTCTACACTATCACAGAAGTGTTAACCAATTATCATTCTAATGGGCCTTGCAACTCCTCTTGATCCGCCTTGGATTCTCACCTTGGGCCTTTGTCCGACGTGGGCCTCTGTCTCTGTGGGCTTGCTTTATTACATATGAAATATGAAACCTCAACAAAATTTCTATCTAGTCTCATGATATAGGAAATAGAAATACATGGAATTGAAAAAATGGCAAGTCTTAACAACAAAAGGCGTAAAATGGGAGATAATATCCCAAAATAAGAGGCACGCAGGCCCACCCAACAGAAATATAAAATCCATATAATTGGACAAAGGCTCTGTGATCATCCCAATGTTAATCCAATTAACAACACAACATAATTATTCCAAATAATCATGCTATCTATGCATAAAACATAACATGTATTATATAACCCATGATATCGAATATCATAACAAAAAATTATACGTAGAAAACACCAATTTCAAAATTGCAACCCAAATGGACATTAGAACTCCTGCATCTAATGCACAAAAATATACCAAGTTTATTTAAGCAATTTGATTTTAGAAAAAATCCAATTTAATCCAAAATTAAAATTAGCAAAAATTGAATATTTCAGAAAATATGCAGAAATCCGAAAAATTTGATTCTCCAGAAGAAGGGAAAAAAATGGCCCAAACGTTCGGCCGTGCCGACCGGCCACACAACCGGCGGCGCACGCCGCCGACTGCGCAACATCAATGTGTGAGCAGTCGGGCGCTGCTGCCCATGCCTGCAGGCATGCCAGCGCGCGCTGGCCAGGCTTTGCCCAGGCTTTCGCCCGTGCGCGGCTGTTGGCCTATGTGGCCAGTAGGGCAATAGGCTGCTGCTGCTAGTTTTTAAGGAAACCTTATTTTATTTTTTTTTGTTCTGCATATTAAGCTTAAACACAACCATGTATTTACAGAAAATCCAATTTTCTAAATACATGATTAAATGTCCAAATAATCACAAAATTAAACAAGTTATTCTAAATACATAATTATGTAAAATCAAAGCAATAACACATGCTTCAAAAGCCGATAAACACATTTCTCATGGCAAGCATATAAAGAACACGTAGATCCATAGCCTGTTACATCAAATCGGGCTCTAATACCACTTGAAGGAAATGAATCCGCCCGGTAGCACAGTTGAAGCGTGAAAAAACTAATACGTTATAAAACTTTAAACTTAGTCCAAGGGGTGTTCCCTTGGACTCTCTCGGGAGTTCACTGTAAAATATGCAGATTTTAAAACATATCTAAAATCTCAATGATGCATATAAGGCTCTAAACAAAGGTGCAAATGTAAAGAAACCGTTACCTTTGTTGCTTTCTGGATCAGCTACGTGCTTTGTCTCCTCTCAAATTTTGTTCACATTCTAGATCTCAACGTAGAGATCCTCTAAGGATATCCATACCACACAGGGAGTATTTATAAGCCTCTTTTTAGTAAGGATTAAACAAAGGAAGAAAAACGATCCCGGGAATCACATGATGGATTAATGTATTCCTTGATCTTCTTTTGTTCTTCAAATGATCCTAAATCAAAGAAGAACTAGATAGTGGGAGAAGGAGTGTAGAGAGATAGCAAGTATTTTCTTTTGCTAGAAAATGAATAACGAGAAACTTACCGTGGATGAATTATGTATAAACATATATATATATATTACATAATTAATGACTAATAGAATGTGTCTAGATACACTTTAGACATGTCTGGATACATTCCCAATCAACCATCAATCAAGCACTAACTCACAAGGTATGATCAAATCGTACCAAGTGAAGGAACCTTGACTGAGGTTGATTTGTTCCTTTCCAAAAGGAACAAGTCCTCTTCCAAAAGAAGCCTTGGTCTCATTATGAGAAGAGTCCAACTCTTTTCCTTCCAAAAGTGGAAGTCAAGTTGCCTCTTTGGGCCATAATTTAATGGACGGGACCTTTTTTTAATCTAATAAGAACAAGCCCCTTAAATCCTTCAATTGAAAGCCCAAACAAAGTATGCCAAAAGCCTTTTAATCCAATTAGAAACTTAAACCTAAATACTCTCAATAAATAAATTTGATTTATTTAATTAGAGCAAGCCCAATACAATATTGGGTAATCATTCCAATGGATTATCCCACGTATAAATAATCTAATTATTTATACTTTAAGAAATTAATTTAATCCAATTATATTAATTCCATCTTCCAGAATTAATTCCAAATCAATTCCTCCACCTTCTCGGTGATTTATGTGTGACTATTTAGGTTCACCCTTTGCTAGACTTGGGCTTGTGTCCAACAAAAGCCCATCACCAAGGGTGACCATCTAGCAACTGTCTATGGTATTAGAGACTAGGTGAATGTCGGAGTAAACATTTAGGCTCCCGATTTCGCACGAGTGTGGTCCTTTTTTTCTACCGTCTCTCGGCCTTAGTCTAAGGCATGGAATTGGGTGCCGGTTCCCATCCTGGAATAGGCATCTACGCTTAGTACTCGAGACTGCATTCGCTTCAATATTTCAACATAGGAAACCATTTCCTATTTGACCAATCACTGTGGCTGTTAGAATAGGTGACCATAAAGCCAATAGGTTTGGCGATTTGTAACGTATTATACAACTCGATGTAAATGTAATATTATTATGTGATGAATAAAAATGAGTATTTGTCACTTCTGGTTCTTACTTTGTTGCGCTCATTTCACATTTGTTAAGACGATGTTTAATTTATATCGCAACAAAGCCCACAGACCATGGATAACAACTCGTGCAGTTGGGCCACGCATTGCATGGTGGTCATGAAAACAACTGATTAAGAGTTGGGTGTAAAACATTTCAAGTCGAGGACCTCGAGACAGGGCATCGAGAGTCCTATTAAGACTTGCGTCAAGAGTCGTGTTCATTTGATGAGTGCCGCGTTTCATCCGTGATAGGCGTGGGACGCCTACGCGATCTTGATGGGTTGGTTGACTGGGGTTGAGCCGACTGGACTGACTCGCTGGGATCATCATATGGAAGCCTTGGAGGCTTGGTCGGTATGATTGGTTTTTCCCCGGTTCCGATAGTACGGGAGTAATCCTCAAACTTGAGGGATCATGGCAGTCGTGTGCACATGACGGCTGTATCTTGGATCTGGCGAGAGGTAATCATTCTGTAAGATGATTATCATAAGCCTTGTCCAGTGCAGTCGGAATGTGTAGCGCGGACGGTGGATTCCAAGAAGAGGATCCGTCCCCTGTCAGTATGTGACAGAGGTATCTCCTATGCACTCGGAGACACGTTCATGCTGTTTGAAGTGTTAGAATAGCTGACTATGTAAGCCAATTTTGGCAGGAATATGTAACCTATGTCTAGACAATTTTAGGTGTTTGATAAAACATATGTGAATAAAGAAGTGAAAAGTTCATATGGCAATACTTTGTTTACGTTCACTTATATCTGCTTTTACATATCTGTTCACTACGCAAACAAAGCCCACGGACTGAGAATCAATTTCGGGGATCGGGACTACGCTTCGAGGTAGGTCCATGAAATCAGTCTTACCGAATCAGTCCGGAAATCTCCAAGTCAAGGAATCCCGAAAATGGGTATCGGGATTCCCTTTGAGACTTGCACTAAGCATCTGCTGTCGTATTTCATCGACGGGTGACGAAGGTCGTCTAAGCAGTATTAGTGGGTCAGCATGCTAGGAAGCAGCTGACTGAGGTGACTCGCGGGAACCGTCTTACGGAGGACCTTGAGTATGGTCTGCAAGGTATGACGTATTCCCCGGTTCAAATGGTATAGGTCAAGTCCTTTGACTTGAGGAACTGCTGAGTTTACCTGTGCATCAGGTCTGTATCTTAGATATGGTGAAAGATTGCCAAAATACGCTTGAGTAGTTATAAGCCATGTCTAGTGCAGCTCGGGTGTACAGAGTGACAGTAGTTTCCAAGAAAGGATCTGTCTCCTGTCAAAAGGTATTGACAGTTGAGTCTCATGTATGCTCTGTGTCTTGTCCCTGAAATCTGTGGCCACAGTAACTGAACAGAAGGGAAGGTTTCCCTTGCGGCGTTTAGTAAGGACAGACCGACACTTAGGTCCAAAATGGGTACTTGTGTTTTTACGTGTCCTAGACTCTAAGTGATGAGACCGAAGACAGAAGGACAAATGTACTGTTAGATCCTAAATGTTCATCCCCGATTATTTCACCTAGTCTCTAGTGCCACGGACCGTTGCTAGATGGCCACCCATGGTAACGGGCGGATTCTAGGAATCCGACCAAGTCTAGCTGAAAGGTGAACCTAAAGAGTGACACACTATCCACACACACTTAAGTATTTAATTTGGAATTAAATATTGGAGTAAAGGAATGATTAAATTAGATTTAATCGGGTCCTATATTTTCTTGGAGAAATTAATTCCTTCTATTTGATAAAGGGAATTAAATTAATAAATTGGATTTATTAAGGGAATTGATTTAATGGGCCTAGAATAAATATTAATTTATTATATTTATTTGGGCCTTTTGGAATATTTAATGGAATTTAAATATTCCATTAAATTAAAATCAACGGTTGAGATGGAAAAGGGAGATGGAAGGCTAGGATTGGTTTGACTAGGTCAAACACTAGTTTGACTAGGACTTTGACTAGGTCAAAATCCTAGTCAAATTAGAGTTCTTAGAGTTGGAGTTTAAAGAGGATTAAACTCCTCCTATATATAAACCTCTAGCTTCCAACAATTGTCGGGTGATGAAATTCCAACACACACACAACACACACTCGTCTCTCTCCCTGTTGCCTCTCGTTCGCCCCCTCTCTCTCTACAAGAAATATACTTTCTTGTTCTTTTGTTCTTGGAACACTAGAACATTGATGAATCAATACCATTAATTGATAACGTGTCGTTGATTCATCCACTCCAAAATATATACTTGTTCGTTGCTAGCACGACGTACAAGATACGTGGGTGGATCATGTGTCATGATTTGGGGGGTCTCAAGAACGAGATCTTGGTGCAAAACGGGGTACAGCGCGAGTAGCCGTTGAAGATGAAAACGACAACGGCTAGGTCTCGGTTTACGTTTTCGCCTCCTTTTATTTTTCAACCCTATGGCCTCCATGATTGCTTACGTGTTATTTATTCATGAGATACACCGAACACCCGGGAAATCTCAAGGGCACACCCCTTGAGCGTGTTCTTTAATTCATTAAAGCATGCTTTATTTTTGTACTTTATTTTATATCGCCCTTCCGCATTCGCGCAATTTCCCGGGACGATCCACGATTTCTTTCATGAAGCTGTGGCCACAGTGGTTGGTCGAACAGGGAATGGTTTCTTGTGTCAACACAATGAAGTATACGTGGTCTCGAGTATTAAGCATTGATGCCTAGTCAAGGATGGGAACCGACGCCCAATTCCATACCCTAGACTAAGGCCGGGAGATGGTAGACGGAAGGATCGTACCTGTACGGAATCGGCGCATAAATGTTCACGCCAATTCACCTAGTCTCTAGTGCCATGTGTTAGAATAGGTGACCAGAAAGCCAATAGGTTTGGAGATTTGTAACCTATTATACAACTCGATGTAAATGTAATATTATTATGTGATGAATAAAATTGGTATTTATCACTTCTGGTGCTTACTTTGTTGCGCTCATTTCACATTTGTTAAAACAATGTTTAACTTATATCGCAACAAAGCCCACAGACCATGGATAACAACTCGTGCAGTTGGGTCACGCGATGGTGGTCATGAAACCAACTGAGTAAGAATTAGGTCTGAAATGTTCCAAGTCGAGGACCTCGAGACAGGGCATCGAGAGTCCTATTGAGACTTGCGTCAAGAGTCGTGTTCATTGGATGAGTGCCGTGTTTCATCGACGACAGGCGTGGGATGCCTACACGATCTTGATGGGTTGGTCAACTGGGGTCGAGCCGACTGGACTGACTCGTGGGGATCATCATATGGAAGCCTTGGAGGCTTGGTCGGTATTATTGGTTTTCCCCGGTTCCGATAGTACGGGAGTAATCGTCAGACTTGAGGGATCATGGCAGTTGCGTGCACATGACGGCTGTATCTTGGATCTGGCGAGAGGTAATCATTCTGTAAGATGATTATCATAAGCCTTGTCCAGTGCAGTCGGAATGTGCAGCGAGTACGGTGGATTCCAAGAACAGGATCCGTCCCTATCAGTATGTGACAGAGGTATCTCCTATGCACACGTTCATGCTGTTTGAAGCTGTGGCCACAGTGTTTGGTCGAACAGGGAATGGTTTCCTGTGTCGACGCAATGAAGCATACGTGGTATCGAGTATTAAGCATAGATGCCTAGTCAAGGATGGGAACCGACGCCCAATTCCATACCCTAGACTAAGGCCGGGAGATGGTAGATGGTAGGATCGTACGCGTACGGAATCGGCGCCTAAATGTTCATGCCAATTCACCTAGTCTCTAGTGCCATGGACCGTTGCTATACGACCACCGATGGTAATGGGCCCTTGTGGGACACGGGGCCAAGTCTAGCTGAGGGTGAACCTAACAGTCACACACAAATCACCGAGTAGGTTGAGAGATCGACTTGGAGTCAATCTCGAGCGATAAATAAGTAATTGGATTACTTAAGGGAAAGTCCATTGGATGGACGGGCCCGATATTGTATCGGGCTTTCATCTAATCGGTAATTGGATTTTCGATTAAAATATGGAAAGTTGAGACGTTGAGACGTTGGATCTTTTATTGGATTAAAAGATCAACAAGAATAATTTTAATGGACATTAAATTGGATTTAATATTGGGTTCGTCATAATTGGATTACGATAAAACCCGGTCCGTTAAATTTACTCGAGAGGAGAAATAATTCCTATTTTGGAATAGGAAGTGGACTTCTTCCCTTATTTAAACATGGCCGACATGCTCCCTTGGGGGAAGCAAAATCAGCCATGTTTCATGCTAGGTGGTATGTTGACTTATCTCTTTTGGAAAGAGACAAATCAACTCCAATCAAGCTCTTCCCTTTTGGTATGATTTGATCATACCATAAATTTTGGTAGGCTTGATTGAAGAATTGATGGTGATTGATTGGAATGAATCTAGACATTCTTGGATGAACTTAGACAAAATCCAATAATCACATTAATTTTGTATATATATGAGAATATACAATAACAAGCATAAGTGATTCATTATTCATCTTTTTCTAGGAAAAAGAGAAGACAAAAATCCCTCTCCTCTCTCTCAATTCTCGGCCTCTCTCCCTCTCTCACACTTGTGTTCTTCACTTCATTTTGAATCAAGAAGAAGAACAAAGTAAGTTTAAGAGAGCACTAATTCATAGTGTTCTTCTCTTAAACCGATTCCTTCTTAAACCCGTTCTTTTCTAGCAAGAAAAACGTGTGTTTCTTCCGGTGTGGTGTGGTTCACCTTTGGAGAATCCATACGTTTGGATTTCGTGAGCATTCTGGAGAAGAAACAACGCTAGTAGCCGGGAGCATACGCTAAACAATCAAAGGTAACGTTTAAATAGCATGAACGTGTCTCCGAGTGCATAGGAGATACCTCTGTCACATACTGACAGGGGACGGATCCTCTTCTTGGAATCCACCGTCCTCGCTACACATTCCGACTGCACTGGACAAGGCTTATAATGATCATCTTACAGAATGATCACCTCTCGCCAGATCCAAGATACAACCGTCCTGTGCACGTGACTGCCATGATTCTTCAAGTCTGAGGATTACTCCCGTACTATCAGAACCGGAGAAATCCAATCATACCGACCAAGCCTCCAAGGCTTCCATATGATGATCCCCGCGAGTCAGTCCAGTCGGCTCGACCCCAGTCGACCAACCCATCAAGATCGTGTAGGCGTCCCACGCCTGTCGCCGATGAAACACGACACTCATCCAATGAACACGACTCTTGACGCAAGTCTCAATAGGACTCTCGATACCCTGTCTCGAGGCCCTCGACTTGGAACGTTTCACACCCAACTCTTAATCAATTGGTTTCATGACCACCATCTAATGCGTGGCCCGACTGCACGAGTTGTTATCCATGGTCTGTGGGCTTTGTTGCGATATAAGTTAAACATCGGTTTAACAAATGTAAGATGAGCGCAACAAAAAAGGTACCATTGGTGACGAACACTCATCTTATTCATCACATAATAATATTACATTTACATCAAGTTGTCAGATAGGTTACAAATCGCCAAACCTGTTGGCTTTCTGGTCACCTATTCTAACAATCTCCCACTTGACCTAAAGCCAATCACCCATTGACCTCGAACCTCTTATCCAGATGGTGAGTATGGGCAATTTGCAACATGGGCTTAGCAAGTGGATCTGCTATGTTTTCTGCAGAGCTGACTCGGTCCAACCGAACGTCACTCCTGCTATCCATCTCTCTAAGCAGATGGTAGCGTCTAAGAATATGCTTGGATCGTGATGAGATCTCGGTTCCTTTACTAGCGCTATCGCCTCGTTGTTATCATAAAAGATAATTACAGGCTTAGCAATGCTAGGTACTACATCCAACCCTTGGATGTAGCTCATCAACCAAACCATTCCTTAGCAGCTTCCGAAGCTGCTATGTATTCAGACTCTGTGGTGGAGTCCGCCGTGGTAGCCTACTTTGAACTCTTCCAAGCGACCACGCCACCATTAAGTCTAAACACATAACCAGACTAAGACTTGGCATCATCATCATCCGACTAGAAGCTAGCGTCGCTATAGCCTTCCAGTATCAACTCTCCACCGCCGTAGATCAAGAACATGTCCTTAGTCCTTTTTCAGGTACTTAAGGATACGGCTGAAGCATAGGGGATGTCCAACATCCGTTTAAGCTCCTCATCAGTCTTAGGAGACTGCTTCTTGGATAACTTAATTCCATGCCTCATAGGAAGGAATCCTCGTTTTGAGTTCTCCATCTTGAATCTCTTCAAGACTTTCTCAATATACGAGGACTGGGCCATTCCTAACATCCTTCTAGATCTATCCCTATAGATCTTGATGCCAAGGATGTAGGATGCCTCGCCCATATCCTTCATGGAGAATTGCGTTGACAACCAAGCTTTAGTGGTACCCAACATCTTAGCATCATTCCCAATGAGCAAGATGTCATCCACGTAAAGCACCAGAAATGCAACTGAGCTCCCACTGATCTTCTTGTATACACACAAGGATCGGACTCATTCTTGATGAAATCATATCCCCGTATGACTTCATCAAAATGTATGTTCCAGCTTCAGGAAGCTTGTTTGAGGCCATAGATGGACCTTTGGAGACGGCAGACCTGTGCTCTTCTCCACCAGTTGTGAAACCTTCCGGCTGATCCATATAGATCTCTTCCTCTACAAAACCGTTGAGGAAGGCCGTTTTCACGTCCATCTGCCATATTTCATAGTCATACCATGCTGCTATGGCAAGCAGTATCCGAATGGACTTGGCCATTGCTCCGAACGAGTAGGTTTCCTCAAAATCGACCCCGGGTCGCTGAGTGTAACCTTTCGCCACAAGCCTGGCTTTGAAGGTTGTAACCTCCCTGTCAGCTCCAAGCTTACGTTTGTAGACCCATTTACACCCTACGGGTTTAACCCCTTTGGGTGGATCAACTAGGGTCCAAACCTCGTTTGTACCCATCGAGTCCATCTCGGATTTCATGGCCTCAAGCCACTTATCCGAATCGATGTCCGACATCGCTTCTCCGTACGTCTTTGGATCATTATCCAACTGACCGGTCAGGCCCAGAAATCCATACCTATCAGGTGCATGGGATACTCTGGCCGACCTGCGGAGGACTGGAACAATATCAGTGAGAACTACTGGCTCAGATGTCATTGCCGCCTTATGGGGTACCTCACTTGATTCCTCAAGGTGTACATCATCGCGTTGACTATCCGATGGAAAACCCTTTTCCAAGAACACTGCGTTTCGCGAGACAAAAACTTTTTGCTCGGAGGGATCATAGAAATAATACCCGCAGTTTCTTTCGGATAGCAAATGAACCTGCATAAACTAGACCTTGAGTCCAGTTTATCTCCCACTAATCTCTTGACATATGCGGGGCAACCCCACACTTTCAAGTATTTGTAGGAGGCAGGTTTGCCATGCCATATCTCATATGGTGTCTGGGATACCGTCTTAGATGGCGCCAATTTCAAAACTTTGACCGTCGTCTAAAGAGCGTATCCCCAGAAGGAAAGGGGGAGTTTGGTAAAATTCATCATGGACCGGACCATGTCCTATAAGGTCTAATTCCTCCTTTCAGACACACCATTTAGCTGTGGTGTTCCAGGAGGGGTCCACTGAGAGAGAATCCCATTCTCTTTTAGATAATCAGTAAACTCGCCACTTACGTACTCTCCACCTCGGTCCGATCGAAGGGCTTTGATCTTTCGACCGGTTTGGTTCTCTACTTCAAGTCTGTATCCCTTAAACCTTCCAAAGGCTTCAGACTTATACCTCATCAGGTAAACATAACCATACCGTGAGTGATCAACGGTAAAGGTTATGAAAGTACGAGTACCCACCTCTAGCCTGAGTATTTAGTGGGCCACAGACATCCGTATGGATCAAATCCAACAGACCACTGGCTAGCGTACTTTGTCCAACAAAGGGTTTCTTGGTCATCTCTCTCTTCGGACAGGATTCGCAGGTCTGTAGGTTGTCCAAATCGTCTATTTCTAGACTCTTTGAGTCGACCAACCTTCTTATCCTATCTTTAGAGATATGACCTAACCTCGCATACCATATCTGTGCATTATTATGATCATCATGTTTTCGTTTGTGTTCTGCAGTCATAATCCAATTAGACTGTTGAAGTATGTACAGACCGTTAACCAATGTACCAAGCAGATGAGAAATACCATCTTTGATAATGAAAAGACCGTTTTTATTGATGGTAAATTCATATCCCTCCTTATCAAGGACCGGGATGGAAACAATGTTTTTAATCATGCTAGGTACATAGAAACAGTCGTTCAGTACAATCCTAACATGACTACTAATGGCTAACTCGAGTGATCCTATGGCCTCCGCGGCAACAGCCTGGCCATCGCCTAGCCTCAGGATCATCTCATCCTTGGTTAGCCTTCTGCTTCTTTGTAGTGCTCGCAAATCATTGCAGATGTGAGCACCACACCCGGTATCCAATACCCATGAAGCAGAATTAGTAATCATATTTACTTCAACCACTAACATACCTGGGTTGGAGAGGAGTTGTGGACACTCCCTGTTCCAATGCCCTTTCCCTTGGCAATGCATGCAGACATCATTTGCCTTGGACCATTGAGAACCACGGGCCTTCCCTTTCCATTAGCTTGGTCCAACCGGAGCAATAGGGGTGCCTAGAGCGCGAGCAGGGGCCGCAACCGTCTTCCCTTTGCCCTTCTTCCTCTTCTAGCGTCCGGCCCTGTTGCCATTCACCTTGAAGGTCGAAGCCTCTCCTATCAATACCGCCAGCGCCGACTTGTGGGTAGTTGCCTCGTATTGGACCAGCATGTTGATCAAATCATGAATAGACTTCTCAAGTCCGTTCATGTTGTAGTTTACAACAAACGGGTCATAGGATGGAGGAAGCGACTGGAGGATCACGTCAATGTACGTGTCATTATTAAGCCCAGCATTAAGGTCCTCAAGTTTCTCCACTAGGGAGAGCATCTTGACCCCATGACTTTATACAGACGCTCCTTCAGCAAGCTTGGTGCCAAAGAATGCTTTTGTGGCGGCATATCTAATATGCCTATCCGGAACCGCATAAATCTCGTTTCATACGGAGCATTATGGCGGAGACGTTGTCCAGCCTCTCATACTGCTTCTGGATGTTGTTAGACATCGAAGCCAGTATGATACTGCGTACTTTCCGGTTGTCCTCATGCCACTTCTCGAACGTCAAACGTTCTTCAGGCGTGGACCCCTCCGGTAAGTCGCTCGGTGGCGGCTCGTCCAAGACGTAGCCTTGGTTCTCGAAACCGAGGACAATCCTCAGGTTTCTCAGCCAGTCCAAGTAGTTCGTTCCATTGAATATGTTAGTCTCAAGAATCATGGCTAACGGGTTCTTAGACATATCTACATTTATTAAAAATGTAAAGCAGAAATTAGCAGATGATGGTAATATTATTGTTCAAGTTGAAGACTTGGTCTTTTAGTCTTTAACCCTCCCACTATTTATACGAAAGTTCGCCACTCTCAAGCGGAGTTTCGGAAAACCATTTCCTAGTGGGCTTGGGATCCACAAGCGTGATCTCCATGCCCCACTTTTACGATTCACATGAAGAAGACCTCGTGGGAGATATCCAATATCATTCTCATCTAATGAGATTCCCAAGATATTTTGCCACACCTATTCACATGGTTCTGAGGACTCCAAGCGAACCATGTTACTCAGTGTTGGGCCCGACCCATCGACCAAATCATGCCTCAAACTATCGCCCCCCACGACTCGTGAGACAGGAAAACAGCGAGCGCAGTCTTTTTGTTCACAACAATGGTGCAGCTTTCCGCTAGTCCAAGTGTGCCACGACTCGTGAGACCACACTTGGGTAGTGGTAGCTTCCTCACCACATTGCTGTGGATGGAAGGCTCGGACAGATCAAAATACCATTTTGATCCAAGTCCGTTCTGGGCTCAATATTTAATTTGGTCCAACCATATGAGAGTTTGTGTTTGACCGAGACCTCATCACATTATGGTGTTTTAGCATGCACAAATATCCAATATTTAAAGCAATAAATAAATACGCCGCATGCAGAAAACATAGCATACCCCTGTTTAGGATGATCACAAGGCCAACCTATGCGACCCACTGAGCCCGCTGTGAGTCTATGGTCTGTCTAGGGTGGTCCTAAATTATTCCAATAGTAATATACCCATTGTCATTCCAATGGGCCTTGTAGTGCTATTGTTTCACGCCTTGATGCTCCTCCTTGGGGTCTCCGACTCCGAATGCTTGTTAAAATATAAAAGTCTCACAAATCCTATCTACTCTCATTACAATTGAAAGTAATACATTGGTAATAAAGAAAACAAGCCTTAACATCATGAGGCTGAAAATACGGGAGATGATAGTCCCAAAAACAAGAGGCACCCAGGCCCCACCCAACAGAAAATAAATAAATATTCATTCATCCATAAAGAAGGTCTAGGGCTTTGTGATCATCCCATGTTGATTCCATCAACTCACATATAACATAATTATTTCAAATAATCATGCAATAAAACCAATGGATATTCCAAATATCCAAGTGATGTCCAACATCACAAAAGCATAAACATATAAATAATATGCAAAATTCAAATTTCAAAATTTAATGGACATTTTACACAATGCATCCAATGCATGTATTAATCCCAAATTAATTAAGAAAATTTAATTCAAGGAATAATCCAATTATCCTAAAATCAAAAATGCAAAATTAACATATTTTCAGAATATTGTGCAGAAAATACAGAAAATCGAATTTTTCGGAAAAAAGTCGAAAAACGGCACAAAACGGCCCAGCCGTTGTGCTGGCTGGCCGCCCGCGCACTGGCAGCGGCCGCTGCCCGACCGATCCCAATTTTTTTTTTCTTTGTTTTTCAAAACTGTTTCAGCACAATAACAGTAATATTTTTTGAAAATAAGCATGCAATTTTAGATCCAATCTAAATAAATAAAGCATGCCAAAAGTCCATTAAATCCAAACAATTGAATCATCATATTATTCATATATTTATATAATCTAACATGCCAATAAAGCCATTAAAAGCCAGTAGATCATGCCATACACATAGATCTATGCCCCTTACATCGAACCGGGCTCTGATACCACTTGAAGGACAAGCGGATCCGCCCGGGAGCGCGAGCGGAAGCGAGGAATGCGAGAAAAGTGCGTAAATTTAAAACCGATTTAAATAAACGGATCCCAAGGGGCGTACCCTTGGCTGCTCAACCGGGCGTTCGATGTAGGATGTGCAAATATTAAAACATATATTTAAGCACATAGGGCATAGATATATAAATGAAATCAATCAAAGCGTAATAAATCGTTACCTTTGATTGTTTAGCGTATGCTCCCGGCTACTTGCGTTGTTCCTTCTCAGTAATGCTCACGAAATCCAAACGTATGGATTCTCCAAAGGTGATCCACACCACACCGAAAGAAACACACGTTCTTCTTGCTAGAAAAGAACGGGTTTAGAAGGAATCGGTTTAAGAGAAGAACACTATGAATTAGTGTTCTCTTAAACTTACTTTGTTCTTCTTCTTAATTCAAAATCAAGTGAAGAACACAAGTGTGAGAGAGGGAGAGAGCACGAAATTTGAGAGAGAGGAGAGGGATTTTTGTCTTCTCTTTTTCCTAGAAAAAGATGAATAATGAGTTACTTATGCTTGGTGTTGTATATTCTAATATATATACATAATTAATGTGATTATTGGAATGTGTCTAGGTTCATCCAAGGATGTCTAGATTCATTCCAATCAATCACCATCTATTCTTCAATCAAGCCTACCAAAATTTATGGAATGATCAAATCATACCAAAAGGGAAGAGCTTGATTGGAGTTGATTTGTCTCTTTCCAAAAGAGACAAGTCAACATACCACCTAGCATGAAACATGGCTGATTTTGCTTCCTCCAAGGGAGCATGTCGGCCACGTTTAATTAAGGGAAGAAGTCAAACTTCTTCCTATTCTAAATTAGGAATTATTTCTCCTCTCGAGTAAATATAACGGACCGAGTTTTATCGTAATCCAATTATGACGAACCCAATATTAAATCCAATTTAATGTCCATTTAAATTATTCTCGGTGATCTTTTAATCCAATTAAAAGATCCAACGTCTGAACTTTTCATATTTAATCGAAAATCCAATTTACCGATTAGATGAAAGCCCGATACAATATCGGCCCGTCCATCGAATGAACTTTCCCTTAAGTAATCGAATTACTTATTTATCCTTCGAGATTGACTCCAAGTCGATCTCTCAACCTCCTCAGTGATTTGTGTGTGACCGTTTAGGTTCACCCACAAGGGCCAGTTACCATGGGTGGCCGTCTAGCAATGGTCCATGGCACTAGAGACTAGGTGAATTGGCGTGAACATTTAGGCGCCGATTCCGTACGGGTACGATCCTTCCGTCTACCGTCTCCCGGCCTTAGTCTAGGGTATGGAATTGGGCGTCGGTTCCCATCCTTGACTAGGCATCTATTGCTTAATACTCGAGACCACGTATGCTTCATTGCGTCGACACAGGGAACCATTCCCTGTTCGACCAACCACTGTGGCCACAGCTTTAAACAAGATGAACGTGTCTCCGAGTGCATAGGAGATACCTCTGTCACATACTGACAGGGGACGGATCCTCTTCTTGGAATCCACCGTCCTCGCTACACATTCCGACTGCACTGGACAAGGCTTATAATGATCATCTTACAGAATGATCACCTCTCGCCAGATCCAAGATACAGCAGTCCTGTGCACGTGATTGCCATGATTCCTCAAGTCTCAGGATTACTCCCGTACTATCGGAACCGGGGAAATCCAATCATACCGACCAAGCCTCCAAGGCTTCCATATGATGATCCCCGCAAGTCAGTCCAGTCGGCTCGACCCCAGTCGACCAACCCATCAAGATCGTGTAGGCGTCCCACGCCTGTCGCCGATGAAACATGGCACTCATCCAATGAACACGACTTATGACGCAAGTCTCAATAGGACTCTCGATGCCCTGTCTCGAGGCCCTCGACTTGGAACGTTTCAGACCCAACTCTTAATCAGTTGGTTTCATGACCACCATCCAATGCGTGGCCCAACTGCACGAGTTGTTATCCATGGTCTGTGGGCTTTGTTGCGATATAAGTTAAACACCGGTTTAACAAATGTAAGATGAGCGGAACAAAGAAGGTACCATTGGTGATGAACACTCATCTTATTCATCACATAATAATATTAAATTTACATCAAGTTGTAAGATAGGTTACAATTCGCCAAACCTATTGGCTTGCTGGTCACCTATTCTAACATAATTTTGTTAGATTGGATCTAAAAATTGCATGCTTATTTTCAAAAAAATGTTACAGTTATTGTGCTGAAACAGTATTGAAAAACAAAAACAAAAAAAAAAATTTGGTTCGGACGGTAGCGATCTGCCTGCGTGCGCACCATGCGCGCGGCACAGAGCGCACGTGCGCAGGGTGCACAGGCTTGCTGCCTGCGCGCGTGCGCGCGCTGCCCTGTGCGCGCGGCCGACCGGCCGGCACAACGGCTGGGCCGTTTTTGTGCCTTTTTTGACTTTTTTCCGGAAAATTTGATTTTCTGTATTTTCTGCACAATATTCTGAAAATATGTTAATTTTGTATTTTTGATTTTGGAATAATTGGATTATTCGTTGAATTAAAATTGCTTAATTAATTTGGGATTAATATATGCATTGGATGCATTGTTTAAAATGTCCATTAAATTTGCAATTTGAATTTTGCATATTATTTGTATGTTTATGCTTTTGTGATGTTGGACATCACTTGGGTATTTGGAATATCCATTGATTATTTATGCATGATTATTTGGAATAATTGTGTTATGTGAGTTGATGGAATCAACATGGGATGATCACAAGAGCCCTAGACCTTATGTATGGATGAATGTATGATCATTTATTTTTTGTAGGGTGGGACCTGCGTGCCTCTTGTTTTTGGGACTATCATCTCCCGTATTATCAGCCTCATGATGTTAAGGTTTGTTTTCTTTATTACCAATGTATTACTTCCAGTTGTAATGAGAGTAGATAGGATTGGTGAGGTTTTAATTTTAACACGCAATTGGAGTCAGAGACCCCAAGGAGGAGCATCAAGGCGTGAAACAAGAAGCACTTCAAGGCCCACTGGAATGACAATGGGTATATTATTATTGTAATAATTTAGGACCACCCTAGACAGACCATAGACTCACTGCGGGCTCAGTGGGTCACATAGGTTGGGCTTGTGATCATCCTAATAGGGGTATGCTATGTTTTATGCATGCGGCATATTTATTTATCGCTTTAAATATTGGATATTTATGCATGCTAAAACACCATAATGGGATGAGGTCTCGGTCACACTCAAACTCTCATTTGGTTGGACCAAATTAAATATTAGGCCCAGAACGGACTTGGATCAAAATGGTATTTTGTTCTGTCCGAGCCTTCGATCTACGACAATGTGGTGAGGAAGCTACCACTACCCAAGTGTGGTCTCACGAGTCGTGGCACACTTGGACTAGGGGAAAGTTGCACCATTGTTGTGAACAAAAAGACTGCGCTCGCTGTTTCCCTGTCTCACGAGTCGTGAGGGGCGACAGTTTGAGGCATGATTTGGTTGATGGGTCGGGCCCAACACTGAGTAACATGGTTCGCTTGTAGTCCTTGGAACCATGCGAATAGGTGAGGCAAAATATCTGAAAGATTGTCGATCGTCCCGGAAAAATAGTGCGAATGCAGAAGCGCGGTATAAAATAAAATTGCGGAATTAAAACATGCTTTAATAGAAATTAAAGAACACGCTCAAGGGGTGTGCCCTTGAGATTCCCGGGTGTTTGGTGTATCTCATGACATAAACAATATACAATAATCATGGAGGCAATAGGATTGAAAAATAAAGAGGGACGAAAATCTTAAAACGAGACCTACCCGTTGTCGTTTTCGTCTTCAACGGCTGCTCGCGTTGTTCCCCATTTTGCACCAAGACCTCGTTCTTGAGATCCTCCAAATCGTGACACACGATCACCCATGTATTCTTGCACGTCGTGCTAGTAAAGAACAAGTATTATTTTGGAGAGGATAGATCAACCACGCGTTATGAATTAACGGGATCGATCTTCCTTAGTTCAATTGTTCCAAGAACAAAAGAACAAGAAAAATAATATTTTCTTGGTGAGAGAGAGAGAGGGGCGGACGAGACAGGAGAGGAGGGAGTGTGTGTTGTGTGTGTGTTTTCAAGAATCATCATCCTTCAATTGTAGGAGGCTAGGGGTTTATATAGAGGAGGAGTTTAGTCCTCTTCAAACTCCAACTCTAAGAAACTCTATTTTTGACTAGGATTTTGACCTAGTCAAAGTCCTAGTCAAAGTAGCATTTGACCAAGTCAAATCAATCCTAGCCATCCATCTCAACCGTTGATTTAATTTAATGGAATATTTAAAATCTATTTAAATATTCCAAGAGGCCAAATAAAAATAAATATTTATTTTTAAGCCCATTAAATAAATTCCCTTAATAAATCTAATTTATTAATATAATTCCTTTTATCAAATAGAAGGAATTAATTCTCAAAAAAAATAAAGGACCCGATTAAATCCAATTTAATCATTCCTATTCTCCAATATTTAATTCTAAATTAAATACTAAATGTGTGTGTGGATAGTGTGTGACTCTTTAGGTTCACCTTTCAGCTAGACTTGGTCGGATTCCTAGAATCCGTCCGAACCATGGGTTGCCATCTAGCAACGATCCATGGCACTAGAGACTAGGTGAAATATTCGGGGATAAACATTTAGGTTCTAACAGTACACTTGTCCTTCTGTCTATGGTCTCACCACTTAGGGTCTAGGGCACGGAAAATGCAGGTACCCATTTTGGACCTAAGCCTCGGTATGTCCCTACTAAACGCCGCAAGGGAATCCTTCCCTTCTGTTCAGTTACTGTGGCCACAGATTTTAGGGACAAGACACAGAGCATACGTGAGACTCAACTGTCAATGCCTTTTGACAGGACATAGATCATTTCTTGGAAAACTACTGTCACTCTGTATACCAGAGCTACACTAGACATGACTTATGACTACTCAAGAGCTTCTTGGCAATCTCTCACCATATCTAAGATACAGACCTGACATACAGGTAAACTCAGCAGTTACTCAAGTCAAAGGACATGACCTATACCGTTGGAACCGGGAACACACGTCATACCTTGCTGACCATACTCAAGGTCCTCCGTAAGACGGTTCCCGCGAGTCACCTCAGTCAGCTGCTTCCTAGCAGGCTAACCTACTAACACTGCTTAGACGACCTTCGTCACCGTCGATGAAACACGACAACAGATGCTTAGTGCAAGTCTCAAAGGGAATCTCGATACCTATTTTCGAGATTCCTTGACTTGGAGACTTCCGGACTGATTCGGCAAGACTGATTTCATGGACCTACCTCCAAGCGTAGTCCCAGTCCCCGAAATAGATTCTCAGTCCGTGGGTTTTGTTTGCGTAGCGAACAGATATGTAAAAAGCAAGTAGAAGTGAACGCAAACAAAGTAATGCCATGTGAATTTCACTTCTTTATTCATAAATGATTTATCAAAACACACTGAAATTGTCTAGACATAGGTTACATTTTCTTGCCAAGATTGGCTACATGGTCACCTATTCTAACAATATCTTGGGAATCTCATTGGATGAGAATGATATTGGATATCTCCCACGAGGTCTTCTTCATGTGAATCGTAAAGGCGGGGCATGGAGATTATGCTTGTGGATCCCGAGCCCACTAGGAAATGGTTTTCCGAAACTCCGATTGAGAGTGGGGACTTTTGTATAAATAGTAGGAGGGTTAAAGACTAAAAGACCAAGTCTTCAACTTGAACAATAATATTACCATCATCTGCAAATTTATGCTTTACATTTTCATTAATGTAGATATGTCTAAGAACCCATTAGCCATGATTCTTGAGACTAACAAATTCAACGGAACAAACTACTGGGACTGGCTGAGAAACCTGATGATTGTCCTCGATTTCGTGAACCAAGGCTACGTCTTGGACGAGCCGCCACCCAGCGACATATCAGAGGGGTCCACGCCTGAAGAACGTTTGACGTTCGAGAAATGGCATGAGGACAACCAAAAAGTACGCAATGTCATACTAGCTTCGATGTCTAACGACATCCAGAAGCAGTATGAGAGGCTGGACAACGTCTCCGCTATAATGCTCCGCATGAACGAGGTTTATGCGGTTCCGGATAGGCATATTAGATATGTTGCCACAAAAGCATTCTTTGGCACCAAGCTTGCTGAAGGAGCATCTGTACAAAGTCATGGGGTCAAGATGCTCTCCCTAGTGGAGAAACTCGAGGACCTTAAAGCTGGGCTTAACAATGACCCTATGACCCGTTTGTTGTAAACTACAACATGAACGGACTTGAGAAGTCTATTCATGAGTTGATCAACATGCTGGTCCAATACGAGGCAACGACCTACAAGTCGGCACCGGAGGTATTAATAGGAGAGGCTTCAACCTCCAAGGCGAATGGCAAGAGGGCTGGACGCTGGAAGAGGAAGAAGGCCAAAGGGAAGACGACTGCGGCCCCTGCTCGCGCTCCGGGCATCCCTGTTGCTCCGGTTGGACCGAGCAAAGGGAAAGGGAAGGCGCGTTGTTCTCAGCGGTCCAAGGAAAATGATGTCTGCACGCATTGCCAAGGGAAAGGGCATTGGAAGAGGGAGTGCCCACAACTCCTCTCCAACCCAGGTATGTTTGTGGTTGAAGTTAATATGATTAGTAATTCTGCTTCATGGGTATTGGATACCGGGTGTGGTGCTCACATCTGCAATGATTTGCAGGCACTGCAAAGAAGCAGAAGGCTTACCAAGGATGAGATGATCCTGAGGCTAGACGATGGCAAGGCCGTTGCTGCGGAGGCCGTAGGATCACTAGAGTTAGCCATTAGTAGTCATGTTTAGGATTGTACTGAACGACTGTTTCTATGTACGTAGCATAATTAAAAATATTGTTTCCATCCCGGTCCTTGATAAGGAGGGATATGAATTTACCATAAAAAAATGGTTTTTTCATTATCAAAGATGGTATTTGTCATCTGCTTGGTACATTGGTCAACGGTCTGTACATACTTCAACAGTCTAATTGGATTATGACTGCAGAACACAAACGAAAACGTGATGATCATAATAACGCACAGATATGGCATGCAAGGTTAGGTCATATCTCTAAAGATAGGATAAGAAGGTTGGTGGACTCAAAGAGTCTAGAAATAGACGATTTGGATAACCTACCGACCTGCGAATCCTGTCTAAAGGGAAAGATGACCAAGAAACCCTTTGTTGGACAAAGTACGCTAGCCAGTGGTCTGTTGGATTTGATCCATACAGATGTCTGTGGTCTACTAAATACTCAGGCTAGAGGTGGATACTCGTACTTCATAACCTTTACCGATGATCACTCACGGTATGGTTATGTTTACCTGATGAGGTACAAGTCTAAAGCCTTTAGAAGGTTTAAGGAATACAGACTTGAAGTAGAGAACCAAACCGGTCGAAAGATCAAAGCCCTTCGGTCGGACCGAGGTGGAGAGTATTTGAGTGGTGAGTTTACTGATTATCTAAAACAGAATGGGATTCTCTCTCAGTGGACCCCTCCTGGAACACCGCAGCTTAATGGTGTGTCTGAAAGGAGGAACCGGACCTTGTTGGACATGGTCCGATCCATGATGAGTTTTACCGAACTCCCCCTTTCCTTCTGGGGATACGCTCTTGAGACGGCGGCCAAAGTTTTGAACTTGACGCCATCTAAAAAGGTATCCTAAACGCCATATGAGATATGGCATGGCAAGCCTGCCTCCTACAAATACTTGAAAGTGTGGGATTGCCCCGCATATGTCAAGAGATTAGTAGGAGATAAACTGGACTCAAGGTCTAGTTTATGCAGGTTCATTGGCTATCCAAAAGAAATTGCGGGGTATTATTTCTATGATCCCTTCGAGCAAAATATTTTTGTCTCTCGAAACGCAGTGTTCTTGGAAAAAGGTTTTGCATCGGATAGTCGACGCGATGAGGTACTCCTTGAGGAATCAAGTGAGGTACCCCATGAGGCGGCAGTAATATCTGAGCCAGTGGTTCCCACTGATATTGTTCCAGTCCTTCGTAGGTCGGCTAGAGTATCCCATGCACCTGATAGGTATGGATTTCTGGGCTTGACCGGTCAGTTGGATAATGATCCAAAGATATACGGAGAAGCAATGTCGGACATCGATCCGGACAAGTGGCTTGAGGCCATGAAATCCGAGGTGGACTCGATGGGTACAAACAAGGTTTGGACCCTAGTAGATCCACCAAAAGGGGTTAAACCCGTAGGGTGTAAATGGGTCTACAAACGTAAGCTTGGAGCTGACGGGGAGGTTACAACCTTCAAAGCCAGGCTTGTGGCGAAAGGTTACACTCAACGACCTGGGGTCGATTTTGAGGAAAGCTACTCGTCCGGAGCAATGGCCAAGTCCATTCAGATACTGCTTGCCATAGCAGCATGGTATGACTATGAAATATGGCAGATGGACATGAAAACGGCCTTCCTCAATGGTTTCGTAGAGGAAGAGATCTATATGGATCAGCTGGAAGGTTTCACAACTGGTGGAGAAGAGCACAGGTCAGCAGTCTCCAAAGGTCCATCTATGGCCTCAAACAAGCTTCCTGAAGCTGGAACATACATTTTGATGAAGTCATACGGGGATATGATTTCATCAAGAACGAGTCCGATCCTTGTGTGTATACAAGAAGATCAATGGGAGCTCAGTTGCGTTTCTGGTGCTTTACGTCGATGACATCTTGCTCATTGGGAATGATGCTAAGATGTTGGGTACCACTAAAGCTTGGTTGTCAACGCAATTCTCCATGAACGATATGGGCGAGGCATCCTACATCCTTGGCATCAAGATCTACAGGGATAGATCGAGAAGGATGTTAGGAATGGCCCAGTCCTCGTATAATGAGAAAGTCTTGAAGAGATTCAAGATGGAGAACTCAAAACGAGGATTCCTTCCTATGAAGCATGGAATTAAGTTATCCAAAAAGCAGTCTCCTAAGACTGATGAGGAGCTTAAAAGGATGTAGGACATCCCCTATGCTTCATCTGTAGGCAGCATACAGTATGCTGTTCAGTGCACTAGACCTGATGTGGCTTTCGCTTTGAGCGTAACTAGCCGATATAAGTCGTGTGCCAGGGAGGCACACTGGAGTGTAGTCAAGACTATCCTAAAGTACCTGAAAAGGACTAAGGATATGTTCTTAATCTACGGCGGTGGAGAGTTGATACTGGAAGGCTATACCGACGCTAGCTTCCAGTCGGATGACGATGATGCCAAGTCTCAGTCTGGTTATGTGTTCAGACTTAATGGTGGCGTGGTCACTTGGAAGAGTTCCAAACAGGCTACCACGGCGGACTCCACCACAGAGTCTTAATACATAGCAGCTTCGGAAGCGGCTAAGGAGGCGGTTTGGATGAAGAGCTATATCCAAGAGTTCGGTGTAGTACCTAGCATCGCTGAGCCAGTGGTTATCTTCTGCGATAACAACAGGGCTATAGCGCAAGCAAAGGAACCGAGATCTCATCACCGATCCAAGCATATTCTTAGACACTACCATTTGTTCCCAGAGATGGTTAGTAGGGGTGATGTTCGGATGGACTGAGTCAGCTCCGCAGAAAACATAGCAGATCCACTTACTAAGCCCATGTCGCAAGTTGCCCATACTCAGCATCTGGATAAGATGGGTTTGAGGTCAATGGGTGATTGGCTTTAGGTCAAGTGGGAGATTGTTAGAATAGGTGACCAAAAAGCAAATAGGTTTGGCGATTTGTAACCTATTATACAACTCGATGTAAATGTAATATTATTATGTGATGAATAAAATGGGTATTTATCACTTCTGGTGCTTACTTTGTTGCGCTCATTTCACATTTGTTAAAATGGTGCTTAACTTATATCGCAACAAAGCTCACAGACCATGGATAACAACTCGTGCAGTAAAAGCAACTAGAAAGAGAGAAGGGGAAAGTAGTAAAAGAGGCCTGTGCAGAAAATTAAACCATACATTCGGTCTAGGGCTCGTGATCATCCATTTCCATCCAACACACATAATCACATGATCTAATCACATAATTACAATATACCAACAATTCATGATTTCCAATCATAATCATTCAAGATAAGAAATAAATGAACATGTGCGTAACGTATGAAAAATAAAGCACAAGTATTGGTAACAATATTTTCTCATTTTAGGAAAACCTTTCCTCATTATTTTAAGTAAAATAACCCCGGGATTCCAAATCCAATATATTTTACCCCTAAAATAATGTCTTTAGAAAATTAGGCAAAATTGAACCCAAAAATGAATTTTTCAGAATTAATTCAAAATTAAAACTGAAAATAAATTAAAAATAAAAAGAAAACAATACTAGGGTTTAAAACCCTAGCAGCAGCACCAGCCGCCGCCGCCGCCGGCAGGCAGGCTCAGCCTGGCAGGCAGCGTGCTGCGCGGCCTGGTGTTCCGACAGGCCGTCGCGCGCGTAGGCTCCCTTGCCTCGCGCGCGCTGGCCTGCTGGTTGCCAGCTGCGCACTTCTGCCTGCGCAGTGCGCGCGCAGACGTGCACTAGGCGCGCCTGCCAGACGCGCGCGCGCAGACACCTCCGTCTGCGTGCGCGCGCGCCTGGCGGCGCCGCCTGGTGCTCGTCCACGCGCGGACTCCTTGCCCCGCAACCGCGCGCGCGCGCAGACACCCTCGTCTGCCCGTTTGCGCGCGCGCCAGGCCAGCGGCCTGTCTAAGGCCTCGGCTGCGCTGCCTGCCTGGATGGCAGCGCGCGCCTCCCTTGCCTGCGCGCGTCTGCCCTGCCGGCAGCGCACGGCCAGCCCTCCCTGCTGGCCGGCTGCGGCGTTTCTCGTTTTTCTGTTCAATTTTTCCACCCCGTTTCCCAAGAAAAACAGAAAAATACCAATTTGCATAAATTCACACGAATTGAAAGCAATAAAACGACCTGCTTTTAAAATCAAGAAAATCAAGATTTAATAAAAAACATGCCAAGATAACGTTTCATGCTTAAAACGCACATAAACCCTAGGCCTATACACCGAACTGGGCTCTGATACCACTGAAAGAATATGTGGATCGTCCCGAAAAAAATTGCGCGAATGCGAAAGCGCAGTATAAAATAAAAATGGCGGAATTTAAAAGATACTTTTAAATTAAAGAACACATTTCAAGGGGTGTGCCCTTGAAATTTTTCGGGTGTTTGGTGTATCACATGAATAAACAACATACAATAATCATGGAAGCCATAGGGTTGAAAAATAAAAGAGGCGAAAACGTACACCGAGACCTACCCGTTGTTGTTTTCGTCTTCAATGGCTACACGCGTTGTTCCCCATTTTGCACCAAGATCTCGTTCTTGAGACCCTCCAAATCGTGACACACGATCAACCCACGTATCTTGCACGTCGTGCTAGCAACGAACAAGTATGTAATTTATTGGAGTGGATGAATCAACAACACGTTATGAATTAACGGTATTGATTCATCAATGTTCTAATGTTCCAAGAACAAGAGAACAAGAAAAACGATTTCTTGGAGAGTGAGAGAGGGGGGGCGGACGAGAGGAGAGGAGAGGGAGAGTGTGTGTGGTGTGTGTGTTGGAATTTCATCATCTTTCAAAAGGTGCAAGGCTAGGGGTTTATATAGAGGAGGAGTTTAATCCTCTTTAAACTCCAACTCTTTAGAAGCTTAATTTGACTAGGATTTTGACCTAGTCAAAGTAGAATTTGACTTTGTCAAATTAAATCCTAGCCTTTCATCTCTCCCATTAAATCTCAACCATTAATTTAATTTAATGGAATATTTAAATCCTATTAAATATTCCAAAAGGCCAAATAAATATAATAAATATTAATATTTATTCTAGGCCCATTAAATTAATTCCCTTAATAAATCCAATTTATTAATTTAATTCCAAGAATTAATTTTTCAAAAAAATATAGGACCCGATTAAATCCAATTTAATCATTCCTTTACTCCAACATTTAATTCCAAATTAAATACTAAGTGTGTGTGGATAGTGTGTGACTCTTTAGGTTCACCTTTCAGCTAGACTTGGTCGGATTCCTAGAATCCATCCGTTACCATGGGTGGCCATCTAGCAACGGTCCATGGCACTAGAGACTAGGTGAAATATTCGGGGATGAACATTTAGGCTCTAACAGTACACTTGTCCTTCTGTCTTCGGTCTCATCACTTAGGGTCTGGGGCACAGAAAATGCAGGTACCCATTTTGGACCTAAGTGTCAGTCTGTCCTTACTAAACGCCGCAAGGGAAACCTTCCCTTCTGTTCAGTTACTGTGGCCACAGATTTTAGGGACAAGACACAGAGCATACATGAGACTCAACTGTCAATACCTTTTGACAGGAGACAGATCCTTTCTTGGAAACTACTGTCACTCTGTACACCCGAGCTGCACTAAACATGGCTTATGACTACTCAAGAGTATTTTGGCAATCTCTCACCATATCTAAGATACAGACCTGATGCACAGGTAAACTCAGCAGTTCCTCAAGTCAAAGGACCTGACCTGTACCGTTGGAACCGGGAATACACGTCATACCTTGCTGACCATACTCAAGGTCCTCCGTAAGACGGTTCCCGCGAGTCACCTCAGTCAGCTGCTTCCTAGCATGCTAACCCACTAACACTGCTTAGACGACCTTCATCACCCGTTGATGAAATACGACAGCAGATGCTTAGTGCAAGTCTCAAGGGGAATCTCGGTACCCATTTTCGAGATTCCTTGACTTGGAGATTTTCGGACTGATTCGGTAAGACTGATTTCATGGACCGACCTCCAAGCGTAGTCCCAGTCCCCGAAATCGATTCTCAGTCCGTGGGCTTTTTTTGCATAGTGAACATATATGTAATAGAAGATATAAGTGAACGTAAACAAAGTGTTGCCATATGAATTTGCTGAAAGATTATGTGGATCCTCCCGGGAGATGAGCGCATATAGCGGATGCGTGAAAGCATGCGTAATAAAAATTACAAAGCATAATTAAATAGAATTTAAATCATGCATAACATACATAAATGAATCAAGGAGTGTGCCCTTGATTTTCACGGGCGTTCGGTGTATCTCATGTTCAATAAAACACAACATGGAGGCCATAGAATTGAAACCGAAAAACGAAATTAAAGAACCTACCCGGTTGTAGTATTGTCTTCGTTTCGGCTACATGCATTGTTCCCCGTTTTGCACCAAGATCTCAAAGAAGAGACCCTATAAATCATCTCACTCGCTACACCGGAAAGCAAACAACCCTTGTGCTAGCAAGAAATTATTTGGGAGAAAGAGACATCGATATACGCTATGAATTAACGCAATCAATGTCTCTTATGTTCTTAACTTGAATAAATAAAGAAGAACAAAGTAGTATTCTTGGAGAGTGAAATAGGGATGGACGAAAATTTGAGGGAGAATTGAGAGATGAGAGTTGTAGAGAATAGTAGGTGTGAGTGTGTGTTTTTTGAGTATTTATAGAAGATGGAATTCCCTATTCCTTCTCAAACTCTTCCAAAAAAGACACACTTTGACTAGGATTTTGACCTAGTCAAATCCTAGTCAAATTAGGCTTTGATTAAGTCAAATTAATCATGGCCCTTCATCTCATCATTCTCTAGATCAAATCTTGTCCATCCATTTTGATGGGCTTTATGGAATGGGCCTATTTAATTCTAAATTAAATATTCCCATGGACTTTATAGTAAATCATATTTAATATACTAAAGCCCATTAATTAATTAATGGAAAGGACTTATTTAATTCTAAATTAAATAGTCCCATGGACTTTATATTAAATCCTATTTAATATACCAAGCCCATTAATTAATTCCATAGAATAGGATTATTTAATTCTAAATTAAATAGTCCCATGGACTTTATATTAAATCCTATTTAATATACCAAGCCCACTAATTAATTAATTCACCCGTTTTAATCTAATTAAAAGGAAAGCCCATGCTTTATAAAATTCATAAATCTAATTTATGAACTCAAGCCCGATTATCCCAAATAACCCATCGAGGCTTGAATCTCCAAGAAGTATAATTTAATTCCATTAAATTAAACCTTCTCCCGAAATTAATTCCAAATTAATTCCCTTTCATTTGGTGTAGCGGGTGTGACTCTTTAGGTTCACCTTTCAGTTAGACTTGGACCTACTTCTTATTATTTCATAACCAAAGTAGTCCGTTACCATGGGTGGCCATCTAGCAACGGTCCACGACACTAGAGACTAGGTGAATATGTGGTGTGAACATTTAGGCTCCGAGTTATACGCAGGTGCGGTCCTACCGACGCTTGATACGTACGGGTACGGTCCTACTGTCGCCTGTCTCCCGGCCTTTAGTCTAGGGGTCGGTTGCCATCCTTGACTAGGCAACTATGCATAATGCTCGAGATAGGTTTAACTCGACGTAGGAAATCCTTTCCCACTACATTCAAGTGCTATGGCCATAGACTTTGTGAGTCTAAACCATCTCCGAGCGCATAGGAGATCTTGTTGTCATATCTTTTGACAGGGGATAGATCCTATCTTCGAATTCACCGTTCTTACATACTCCGACTGCACTGGACGAGGCTTATGATGACCATGTAATATAAACCGGTCAAATTTCACCATATCCAAGATACAGCTTTAATATGTAGGGGACTGCCATGATCCTCAAGTCCGAGGACTAATCCCGTACTATCGGAACCGGGAATACGAGTCATACCGACCAAGCCCTAGTGGCTTCTATATGACGATTCCCGCGAGTCACCTCAGTCGGCCGCTCCCCAGCAGGCCTACCCACTAACACTGCTTAGACGATCCTCGTCACCCGTCGATGAAACACGACAGCGGATGCTTAGTGCAAGTCTCAAATGGATTCTCGATGCCCTGTCTCGAATTCCTTTGACTTGGAGTATTTCAAACTGATTCGCTGAAACGGATTTCATGAACCTACCTCCAAGCGTAGTTCCAATTTCCCGAAATGTTATTTCAGTCTGTGGGCGTTTGTTGTGACATCGTAACGATGAAAGTAGTAAGTACAACAAACTCATGCCTATGAATCCTTACTACATTCATTAACATAATATTACTTGTTCACAGATTGACGAATAGTTCTCAGAACAGCCAATACCATTGACTTTCTGGTCACCTATTCTAACAATCTCCCACTTGACCAATAAGTCAATTACCCACTTTGTTCAGAATCCTCTGAGTATGAGTAATCTACGATACCGACTAAGGTATTGTGAGTCCACTTATATTTCCTTGCGAAGCAATACGGTCTAACCGTGTTACCTCTATCCACCATTGCCTCCTAGAGATGGTGGTTGTCTAAGAATATTTTCGTGGATCTTCTGATGAGATCTCGTGCCAATACTGCCATAGCCAAGTTTCCTGCCATATAGGCTAACATGGCTTGGTCGTGCTAGGCGCCACGTCCATCCTCTGGACGCAGTCTTCATCAGTGACCACTATTCAATGCACTCGTCATTGGGCCTGACTGTGCATACCTTTGAGGCTAACTGGTTTTCACTTATTCTATGGAAGCTAGTATCGCTTTAGCCTTCCAAAGAAACTCTCAACAGACGGTGCATCATGAACCCATCTTTAGTCCTTATTCAGGTACTAAGGATCGTTCTTGATTGTTGTCTTCAACCGTTCAGTGCACTACCGATCTCTGTTGGGCCATGCAAGAAGCACTCTCAACATCTGTTCCTATGCACCGAGTAAACATATCGTATGTTTGCCTAGGGTTAAGACGTAGGGGATACTCAACATCCAAGCCTTCTCATTAGTCCACCGTAACTAAGTCTTGAATGGCTTGATGCTTTATTCACAGTATCTAAGTTTTCTCATCAGTCTTACCATGACTGAGTCCCGAACAACTTGTCCCTCTACATATTTGAGTTTTCTCATCAGTCTACCATGACTGAGTCCTTGAAAAGCTCAATTCATGATATGTATGTGGGAACCCTAAAATGTCATGGAGAATTTTTCGTGAGTTACAGTTATATTTTAGTGATTCCTAATATCTTGAATTCATGCATGAATCAAGACATTATACACTTGAACTCATGGAACACCATTTCTACTCTCACTGATCACCTACGTCGTTTAAGACCGAGTCATGATCCGTATGAGCTCGTCAAAACGAATATTCCAGTTATGTGGTGTTTCAAACCTTGTTTGAATTTCCTAGCGGATTCTATGGCTCCTCTCCATAAATCCTACTACGATGTCCAACATCACGTTCCGCAGGTCATTTGGATTACTATCCAAAGTTGACCGAACATATCCCGATCACTCGTACCTCTTACGACATTCGGGTTCGCTCTTAAGGGGACTTGGAATATGATCAATTTAAGTAAGAAATGCAATTATAAGCAACGTTTAGCATTATTCTGTCGTAAACCTATACAAACTAGACACCGAGTCTAATTTGTCTCCCACTAGTCCCTTGACGTATGTAGGATCCTTCTACATGCTCAAGGACTTTGTCGGGACACAGGCTTGCCAAACTATGGCTCCTTGTGCGTGACTCCTAACAAAGTGCCACGTTCCTTATGTTGGCAATTTTGAGTCTACGTCTACACGGGCTAAGGTAATTGGGCGAAACTTCGATCGATCTTCGTCCAACGAGCGTTCCCTTTATCAGAGACCGTCATACTTGGCCTTTACAGGAAACGTTTCATTGAGAATTCCATTCTCAACTTGGATGCTCAAGAGCTCCCACTAAATACACGGCCTTTTCGATCCTATCGAAGCAGGTTTAATTTTGCAACCATTTATGGTTCACCTCCTTAAGTCTAATTCCCAAACCTCCTATGGGACCTTTAGACTTTTGAACCCTCTTATGGTCTTGTGTATTAGTAACCTACAGTTGTCTTATTGGATCCCTTCCAATAGACTATTTGGCAAGCCTACTTCGTCCAACAAAGGGCTTTGGGACTTTCTTCTTCATAAAAGACTTGTAAATTTAGTCGATTCGAATCATCTATTTCTAGATTCATCGAACTTTCCAATTTACTTATCTTTTAATAAGAAGAAACGTCCTAGCTGTTGTAGATGCCAAATCTGTAAGTTGGTCTTGATTAATCCATTTAGATAATTTGAATTTTGAGTATCCATAAACCTTTTATGGGATGGTGTTCTAGGAATTTACGTGTAACTACTAGCAAACATGAATCAATATTCAATAATTTTGTTTGATCAAATATGTATGTAATAAAACCTTTGTCCAACAAAGAGACATACTTTTGATCATGCTAGGTTACGTAATTCCTATATTATCCTAACATGATCACAATTATGGGCCTAACAAGTCTCTAGTCCTTTTCATCAATGGACCTCGCCATTGTTGAATCCTAAAACTGTTCTTGGCTTTTAAGTCCTTATTCACTTTCTGCAAACCACCCGCAGATTAGTGATAAGAATGGTATCAAATACCAAATAGAGTAAAAGTGATCATGTCAATACTCAATATCAAATTTTACCTACATTGGAGAGAGGTTCAGGATACTCCCTTTTCCAATGGCCCTCTTTACGACGGTGAATGCTTACGTTCTTAGAAATCTATGAAATTGACTGCTTGAACCTTTTGCTCTTTCCTTTACCTCCACCTTGTGTTGTAAAGGAACAACACTTGAAGTGCTTAATAGTTGATGTCACCTTACCCTTCTTCCTCTTTTGGCGTGTGGCACCTTTGCCTTTCACCATGGAGGTTGAAGCCTCTTCTACTAGTACCGACGGTGCAGATTTTGCAATCGTTGCCTCATACTAGACCAACATAATTACTAACCTATGATGATCTTTTCTAAGCTCATTCATGTTGATAATTAATGGTTCGTAGGAGGGAGGAAGAGACTGAAGGATCATATCAATGTACGTCTCCTTTTCAAGACTGACGTGGAGGTCTTTTGAGCTTCTCCACTAGGGATTGCATCATCACCCCATGTTCTTTGTACCGACATCCCGTCCGTCATCTTAGCTCCAAACATGCCTTCGTTGCATTTTACCCCACATGCTGGTCCAGGACCATATAGACATGATGCAAACGAAGCATAGTTTGAGCCAACATCATTATATCCTACTTGCCGGTGGTCATCCTTCAACTTTTGAACGCCAAGCGTTGCCTTAGTTGTCGACCCCTCCGGCAAGTGCTGAGGAACGTCCTCATCTGGTTATGTGAGTTAAGGTTCTGAAATCTAAGACCATCTTAAGATTTCGCAGTCAATTCGTGTAATTGGTTCCCTTTTAGTGAGCCTCTTAGTGATGTGTTTGGTGGATTCTTAGACATTCACAAACATATATATAAAGCAGAAAAATAATAAGCAGAGTGAAGTAATATTTTGGTTAAGTCTCGGTCTTTAGTCCTTAACCTCTCCCACTATTTCTACGAAAACACGACACTCTCAAACGTTGTTTTCGGGAAATCCTTTCCTAGTGGGCTCGGGATCCACAGCGATCTCCCCCATACCCTGCTTTTACGATTCGCATGGGAAAAGAACCCGTGGGAGGTATTCCATACCATTCTCGTTCCACGAGATTCCCAAGATAATTGCCTCACCCTTTCACGTGATCCCGAGGACTCCAAGCAAATCACGTTATTCGGGCGTTAGACCCGACCCAACCAACCGATTCATAGACTCACTGCTACTTCCACGACTCGTGAGACAGGTAACAGCAGTCTACTCATCGTTCATGACAAAGTGCAGCTTCTTTTAAGCACGATAGTCGTGCCACGACTTGTGAGACCACGCTATCGACCTAAAAGATCTTCCTCACTTTTGCCATGGATGGAAGGCTTGGACAGACACCCAGAGTCCTAGTCCATTCATTAAGGGTCTATATTTAACTTGGTTCAACCAAGTGAGAGTTTTGATAGAACGAGACCTCATCACATATATTAAGTGTTGCATTGCATGCGTTATGGCAGAAATATTCTAAGCGTGAATGTAACCATACATAAAGCATATAGAATAATCATAAGCATATAATACGCATCGCATGCAAAATAAAGCCTAGCACGTCCCTGTAGGATGATCACAAGCCCAAACCTATGCGACCCACTGAGCCCGCAGTGGATCTATGGTCAATCTAAGGGTAGGCCCTATGCTATTACAAGTTTCAATAACCCATTACATGCAATGGCCTTGTAAGTGCTCTTTATCTTCTTGGGCTCTCCATCGTGGGCCTACACCGAGCTTCTTCTCCATGGATCCTCCGTGGGCCATCTGATGGAAACCTCCATGGACCTCTAATACCTTGGGCTTGTCTTCTCTTGCAGCTTTTATTTAGAAAAAAATAAAACCTCACCACTAATTCTACTCTCATTACATCATAAAATAAGAAACCCCAATTAAACATTTGGGGGGACTACATGAGGAGGGAGAGAGAACGCCTTATTATTCCAAGGCAACTTGAAGAGGGAGAGAGGAAAATAAAGAGGCACACAGGCCACAACCCAACAAATAAATATAAATAAAACCATACATGCGGTCTAGGGGCTTTGTGATCATCCTTTGTCAAATCAATTAACACAAATAGCACTACATATCCCACGTAAAATATGCTATACCAACATCCATGATAATCTATACCATAAAATAAATGTAGAAATTACATGTAAAATATTCACACCAAACATTGGATAATAGTGCAACCTATGCACAACGATTTTTATTGGAAAAACCTTTTCCATAATTAACAAGGAAATATTAATTCTATGAAATATAAAATCTCAACAAAAATTAAAATGACCCAAGTTAATTAATTCAGAAAAATTCCAAGAATTATACAGAAAAATCAAATTTTCTGAAAACGCATGAAAACAACGAAAAACCAAAAAACGGTCTTGCAAGGTTGGCTAGGCGCGCAGCCTGCACAGGACGCGCGCTTGCGCGCGCACGGGCCCTCGCCCGCGCACGCAGCTGCTGCGCAGCAGTGCACGCACGCAGTGCAGTGCGCACGCCTGGGCCCGCACGCGCGCGCAGGCGCGCGCCTGCTTTCTACCGTGCGGCCTCCCTGTCGACCACCACCATTTTTCATGTTTAAATGTTTTCTTGCAATTAAATTTCTGAAACACAAAAATCAACAATTCAAAAATATGCTCATATATTCAAGAATCCCAAAATCCAACATTTGTGCAATATTGATACATGTTAAGATCTACTCATGCTCAAACTATAAAATAACCATGATGTCCAACATCATAAAACGCAGAAATTATTGCGAAATTTCACATATGAATTTTGATCATTGGTGCAACCATTGCAAAAATTAAATCTTGTTAGGAAACCCTTTCCTCATCAACCAAGCAATATTTGTTTTTGGAAATTCCAAATCTCAAAAATAAATATTCTAAGTCAACGGGTTCAGAATAATGCATAAAATATCATAAAAATAATTCAATAGAAACAGTTTTGAAAAACGAGCCAAAAAACGGGAGAGAAACGGAAAACGGCACAGCCGGCTGGCCAGGCGCGCGCGCGCGCAGGCTCCTCTGCGTGCGCGCTGTCCGCGCACGCTGGGCGCGCTGGCCGGGCGCGCGCAGGCCCCTGCCTGCACGCGCGGCCAGCGTGCTGTTGCTGCCGGTTCGCCGTTTTTCACCCTTTTTCGACTTTTTCATGCTATTTTCTGAACCACAAGATAAATTCAACCCGAGAACATGTATTAACACATTCAAGAAAACCAAGATCCAAAATCCCATGCAAAATTAAACGCCGCTAGCGCGCAGGCCCCTGCCTGCACGCGCGGCCAGCGTGCTGCTGCTACCGGTTCGCCGTTTTTCACTCTTTTTTTCGACTTTTTCATGCTATTTTCTGAACCACATGATAAATTCAACCCCAGAACATGTATTAACACATTCAAGAAAACCAAGATTCAAAATCCCATGCAAAATTAAACGCCAATAAATATCTACGATAAACATGCTATAAACGTAAATTAAAACACGTTTATCATGCTCAAACGCACATAGCACATAGAATTCTAGGCCTATACACCGAAACAGGCTCTGATACCACTGAAAGATTATGTGGATCATCCCGGGAGATGAGCGCGTATAGCGGAAGCGCGAAAGAATGCGTAATAAAAATTACAAAGCATAAATAAACGGAATTTAAATCATGCATAACATACATAAACAAATCAAGGGGTGTGGCCTTGATTCTCTCGGGCGTTCGGTGTATCTCATGTTCAATAAAACACAACATGGAGGCCATAGAATGGAAACCGAAAAACGAAATTAAAGAACCTACCCGGTTGTAGTTTTGTCTTCGTTTCGGCTATATGCATTGTTCCCCGTTTTGCATCAAGATCTCAAAGAAGAGACCCTCTAAATCATCTCACTCGCTACAGCGGAAAGTAGACAACCCTTGTGCTAGCAAGAAATTATTTGGGGAGAAGAGACATCGATATACGCTATGAATTAACGCAATCAATGTCTCTTATGTTCTTAACCTGAATAAATCAAGAAGAACAAAGTAATATTCTTGGAGAGTGAAATAGGTATGGACGAAAATTTGAGGGAGAATTGAGAGATGAGAGTTGTAGAGAATAGTAGGTGTGAGTGTGTGTTTTTTTGAGTATGTATAGAAGATGGAATTTCCTATTCCTTCTCAAACTCTTCCAAAGAGACACAATTTGACTAGGATTTTGACCTAGTCAAATTAGGCTTTGATTAAGTCAAATTAATCATGGCCCTTCATCTCATCATTCTCTATATCAAATCTTGTCCATCCATTTTGATGGGCTTTATAGAATGAGCCTATTTAATTCTAAATTAAATATTCCCATGGACTTTATATTTAATCATATTTAATATACTTAGCCCATTAATTAATTAATGGAAAGGACTTATTTAATTCTAAATTAAATAGTCCCATGGACTTTATATTAAATCCTATTTAATATACCAAGCCCATTAATTAATTCCATAGAATGGGATTATTTAATTCTAAATTAAATAGTCCCATGGACTTTATATTAAATCCTATTTAATATACCAAGCCCACTAATTAATTAATTCACCCATTTTAATCTAATTAAAAGGAAAGCCCATGCTTTATAAAATTCATAAATCTAATTTATGAACTCAAGCCCGATTATCCCAAATAATCCATCGAGGCTTGAATCTCCAAGAAGTATAATTTAATTCCATTAAATTAAACCTTCTCCCGGAATTAATTCCAAATTAATTCCCTTTCATTTGGTGTAGCGGGTGTGACTCTTTAGGTTCACCTTTGAGCTAGACTTGGACCTACTTCTTGTTATTTCATAACCAAAGTAGTCCGTTACCATGGGTGGCAATCTAGCAACGGTTCATGGCACTAGAGACTAGGTGAATATGTGGTGTGAACATTTAGGCTCCGAGTTATACGCAGGTGCGGTCCTACCAACGCTTGATACGTACGGGTACGGTCCTACTGTCGCCTGTCTCCCGGCCTTTAGTCTAGGGGTCGGTTCCCATCCTTGACTAGGCAACTATGCATAATGCTCGAGATAGGTTTAACTCGACGTAGGAAATCCTTTCCCACTACAGCAAGTGCTATGGCCATAGACTTTGTGAGTCTAAACCATCTCCGAGCGCATAGGACATCTTGTTGTCATATCTTTTGACAGGGGACAGATCCTATCTTCGAATTCACCGTTCTTACATACTCCGACTGCACTGGACGAGGCTTATGATGACCATGTAATATAATCGATCAAATTTCACCATATCCAAGATACAGCCTTAGTATGTAGGGGACTGTCGTGATCCTCAAGTCCGAGGACTAATCCCGTACTATCGGAACTGGGAATACGAGTCATACCGACCAAGCCCGAGTGGCTTCCATATGACGATTCCCGCGAGTCACCTCAATCGGCCGCTCCCCAGCAGGCCGACCCACTAACACTACTTAGACGATCCTCGTCACCCGTCGATGAAACACGACAGCAGATGCTTAGTGTAAGTCCCAAATGGATTCTCGATGCCCTGTCTCGAGATTCCTTTGACTTGGAGTATTTCAGACTGATTCGGCGAAACTAATTTCATGAACCTACCTCCAAGCGTAGTTCCAATTTCCCGAAATGTTATTTCTGTTAGAATAGGTGACCATGTAAAGCCAATTTTGGCGGGTATATGTAACCTATGTCTAGACAATTATAGGTGTTTTGATAAATCATTAATGAATAAAGAAGTGAATTTTCATTTGGCATTACTTTGTTTGTGTTCACTTGCACCTATTTTTCCATATCTGTTCACTACGCAAACAGAGCCCACGGACTAAGATTCGATTTCGGGGACTGGGACTACGCTTGGAGGTAGGTCCATGAAATCAGTCTTCCCGAATCAGTCCGGAAATCTCCAAGTCAAGGAATCCCGAAAATGGGTACCGGGATTCCATTTGAGACTTGCACTAAGCATCTGCTGTCGTGTTTCATCGACGGGTGACGAGGATCGTCTAAGCAGTGTTAGTGGGTTAGCCTGCTAGGATGCAGCTGACTGAGGTGACTCGTGGGAACCGTCTTACGGAGGACCTTGAGTATGGTCTGCAAGGTATGACGAGTATTCCCGGTTCCAACGGTACAGGTCAAGTCCTTTGACTTGAGGAATTACTGAGTTTACCTGTACATCAGAACTGTATCTTAGATATGGTGAGAGATTGCCAGAATTCTCTTTGGTAGTCATAAGCCATGTCTAGTGCAGTTCTGGTGTGCAAAGTGACAGTAGTTTCCAAGAAAGGATCTGTCTCCTGTCAATAGGTTTTGACAGTTGAGTCTCATGTATGCTCTAGGTCTTGTGCCTAAAACTGTGGCCACAGTGACTGAACAGAAGGGAAGGTTTCCCTTGCGGCGTTTAGTGAGGACAGACCGACACTTAGGTCCAAGATGGGTACCTGCGTTATCCGTGCCCTAGACACTAAGTGATGAGACCGAAGACAGAAGGACAAGCGTACTGTTGGAGCCTAAATGTTCATCCCTGAATATTTCACCTAGTCTCTAGTGCCATGGACCGTTGCTAGATGGCCACCCATGGTAACGGACGGATTCTAGGAATCCGACCAAGTCTAGCTGAATGGTGAACCTAAAGAGTCACACACTATCCACACACAATTAAATATTTAATTTGGAATTAAATATTGGAGTGAAGGAATGATTAAATTAGATTTAATCGGGACCTTTATTTTTTCTTGGAGAAATAATTCTTTCTATTTGATAGAAGGAATTAAATTGATAAATTGGATTTATCAAAGGGATTTATTTAATGGGCTTAAATAATATTTATATTTATTTTAGCCTCTTGGAAATATTTAAATAGGTTTTTAAATATTTCCATTAAATTAAATTAAATCAACGGTTGAGATTAATGGGAGAGATGGATGGCTAGGATCGTTTTGACTAGGTCAAAACACTAGTTTGACTAGGACTTTGACTAGGTCAAAATCCTAATCAAATTAGAGTTCTTAAAAGAGGAGTTTAAAGAGGATTAAACTCCTCTTCTATATAAACCCCTAGCATCCTACAATTTACATGATGATGAAACTCCAACACACACACACAACACACACACACGGTTTCTCTCTCTCTCCCCATCTCTCTCGTCCGCCCTCTCTCTCTCTCTCTCAAGAAAATAGTTTTCTTGATTCTTTTGTTCTTGGAACATTAGAATCTTGATGAATCAATACCATTAATTGATAATGTGTTATTGATTCATCCACTCCAAAATTATACACTTGTTCGTTGCTAGCACGACGTGCAAGATACGTGGGTGGATCGTGTGTCACGAATTAGAGGGTCTCAAAGACGGGATCTTGGTGCAAAATGGGGAACAACGCGTGTAGCCGTTGAAGACGAAAACGACAACGGGTAGGTCTCGTTTTAAATTTTTCGTCCCTCTTTAATTTTCAACCCTATGGCCTCCATGATTTATTTTATGTTATACGTTCATGAGATACACCGAATGCCCGGGAAAATTTCAAAGGCACACCCTTTTGAAACGTGTTTTTTAATTTAAAAGCATGTTTAAATTCCGTTTTAATTTTTAATTATACCGCGCTTCCGCATTCGCGCTTTTCCCGGGACGATCCACATAATCTTTCAGTGGTATCAGAGCCCGGTTCGGTTTATAGGCCTAGGGTTTATGTGCGTTTTAAGCATGAAACGTGAAATAGCATGTTGTTATTAAATCTTGAATTTCTTGATTCTTGAAGCATGTTATTTTATTGCTTTTAATTCGTGTGAATTGCTGAATATTGGTATTTTCTGGTTTTCTTGGGAATCGGGATGGGAATTAATCTGAAAAACGAGAAAAAACGTCACAGCCGGCCAGCCGGGAATGCTGGCCGCGCGCAGCCGAGCGCTGTCGGCAGGGCAGACGCGCGCAGGCATGGGAAGCCTGCGCGCGCGCGCGCTGCCGGCCGCGCAGGGGCAGCGCGCAGCCGGGTTGGCTGCGCGCGGGCGTGCGCGCATGGAAACGCCTCCAGGCGCGCGCGCGGGCAGACAGAGGTGTCTGCGCGCGCGCGCCCGGCAGGCGCGCCCATGCGCGCGCGCGCGCAAGGCTGGCGGGCGGAGGAGCCCGCGCGCGGACGGGCACCAGGCGCGCCGCCAGGCGCGCGCGCACGCAGACGGAGGCGTCTGCGCGCGCGCGCCCGGCAGGCACGCCCAGTGCGCGTCTGCGCGCGACGCAGGGACGCGGCCGGTGGCCAGCAGGCCAGCGCGCGCGCACTGGCAAAGGAGCCTGCGCGCGCGTCGGCCTGCCGATGCGCCAGGCCGCGCAGACTGATGCCGGCCAGGCGCGCGCGCACACAGGCAGGGGCCTGCGCGCGCGCGCCCGGCAAGGCGGTGCCTGCGCGCGCGCAGAGGCGGCAGGCAGGGCCTGCTGCCCTGCGCGCCCGGCGGCCGACTGCTGCAGGCGGCGGCGGCCGGTGGCTCCTTGGCTAGGGTTTTGAAACCCTAGTGTAATTTTATTTTTTAAATTTATTTTCAGTTTTAAATTTTGAATTAATTCTGAAAAATTCGTTTTTTGGGTTCAATTTTTCCTAAATTCCTAAAGACATTATTTTAGGAGTAAAATAAATGGATTTGAAATCCCAGGGTTATTTTACTTAAAATAATGAGGAAAGGTTTTCCTAAAACGAAAAATTTTACATTGCCAATATCTATATTTTATTTTCACACGTTACGCACATGTTCATTTATTTTCATCTTGGATTGATGTGATTGGAAATCATGTGTTGTTGGAATATTATGATTATGTGATTGGATCATGTAATTATGTGTGTTGGATGGAAATGGATGATCACGAGCCCTAGACCGAATGTATGGTTTGATTTACTGTTGGGCCTGTGTGCCTCTTTAAACTGCTTTCTCCTTCTCTCTTTCTAGTGCCTTGGAATAATAAGGCTTTCTACCTCCCTCCTTATGTACTCCCCCGGGGTTTCGCTGGGGTTTCTAATTTTTTTATATGTAATGAGAGTAGACTAGGAGTGAGGTTTCCATTTTTGTAATTGGTGGAGAAGAAGGAAGGACCACATGGAGAGCCCAGACCGGAGGTCCCTTGGCGTTTTCCATGAAGTGAAGAAAGAGAAAAAGAGACCAAGGCCCATCAGAATGATGATTGGGTTACTATTATTGTAATAGTATAGGACCAACCCTAGATTGACCATAGATCCACTGCGGGCTCAGTGGATCGCATAGGATTCGGGCTTGTGATCATCCAACAGAGGCGTGCTAGGCTTTAATTTTGCATGTGGTTATTGTGATGGATGAATGGGTTTTATTTATCATGTATAACTGCTATGGATGAATTTCATTTATGCATTTTTGGATGAATGTATGGATATAGTATGAGATCTCGGTCATTATTACTCTCACATTGGTTGGACCAATGTTAAAATATTAGACCCTAGATAAAGTGGACATGAACTCTAGGAGTTCGTCCATGCCTTCCAATCCGTGGCATAGTGAGGAAGCTGTCTTAGGTCAATAGCGTGGTCTCACGAGTCGTGGCACGTTATTGTACTTAAAAGAAGCTGCACTATGTCATGAACGAAAAATGGGCTGCTGCTACCTGTCTCACGAGTCGTGGGGGTACTAGTGGGTCCATGGCTCGGTCGATTGGGTCGGGTCTAACGCCTAATTAGCATGATTCGCTTGGAGTCCTCGGGATCATGCAAAAGGGTGAGGCAATAATCTTGGGAATCTCGTGGAACGAGAATGGTATGGAATACCTCCCACAGGATCTTTTCCATGCGAATCGTAAAAGCGGGGTATGGGAAAAATCGCTGTGGATCCCAAGCCCACTAGGAAAGGATTTCCCGAAAACTACGTTTGAGAGTACCGTGTTTTCGTATAAATAGTGGGATGATTAAATGACTAAAGACCAAGCATTTAATTATTTTTTATCAAACCACCGTCTTTACTTTCTGCTGATCGCGCGTTGTTTTTCAACATGTAGATTTTAAAATGTCTAAGAACCCACTTTCAACCATTCTTGAGACAAACAAATTTAATGGAACCAACTACAACGACTGGTTGCGCAATCTCAGGATAGTCCTGGATTATGAGAACCAAGGCTACGTCATGGACGAGCCTCTCCCTAGGACCTTACCGGAAGGATCCACGCCAGAGGAACGTGAGACGTTCGAGACTTGGCATAAGGATAACCGGAAGGTTCGTAGCATCATACTTGCTTCGATGACCAATGAGATTCAGAAGCAATATGAAAGGCTAGACGATGTCCCTTCCATAATGGCTCGCCTTAAGGATTGCTATGCAGTCCCGGACCGGCATACTAGGTATGTCGCGACCAAGGCGTTCTTTGGAACTAAAATGACAGAAGGATCCTCTGTACAAGAACATGGGTTAAAATGCTTACCCTAGTGGAAAAGCTCGAGGACCTAAAGGCAGGTCTCGATAACGAAACGTACATAGATGTGATCCTTCAGTCACTCCCACCCTCCTTTGATCAATATGTTGGTGCAATACGAGGCAACGACTAAGAAGTCCACGCCTTCGGTATTGTTTGGAGGTGCTTCTACTTCCAAGACGAAAGGCAAGGGCGCCGGACGTTGGAAAGGGAAGAAAGGGAAGGGAAAGGCAGTCATAGCAGCTACGAACACTCAGAGTGTTCCCATTGCCAAAGAGGGGAAAGGCAAAGGTAAGGGAAAGGTTGTCTCCAAGCAACAGTCGAAGGCATATGACATATGTATCAACTGCCGTGAGAAAGGGCATTGGAAGAGAGAGTGCCCCAAACTCTTCTCAAACCAAGGTATATTTGTGATTGAGGTTAACATGGTCACTAATTCTGCCTCTTGGGTATTGGATACCGGCTGTGGAGCTCACATTTGCAATGATCTGCAGGTGTTGAAAAAAAGCAGAAAACTAAGTAGCGGGGACATGATCCTGAAGCTCGGAAATGGCAAGGCCATCTCGGCAGAAGCAGTAGGATCCGCCACTTTAGTTATTAGTGATACCATTAGCATAGAATTAGAGCAAGTTTATTTTGTACCCAGTATGATTAAAAACATCATTTCCATTCCATTGTTAGACAATAATGGTTATGAGTTTAAAATCAATAAAAATTGCTTTTATTTGATGAGGTGTGGAATTGCTCATCTACTTGGTACATTACATAATGGGCTCTATATCTTGCAACAAACGAATTTCGTTCTTAACGCTCAACACAAACGGAAATTAGATAATAACGGGAACGCACGTCTGTGGCACGCTAGGCTAGGTCACATATCCCAAGATAGGATGAAAAGGTTGGTAGACTCAAAGAACCTAGAGGTTGGGGACTTGAGTGATCTACCAACTTGTGAATCTTGTCTAAGAGGGAAAATGACCAAGAAGCCCTTTGTAGGACAAAGCAGGCTTGCCACAGGTCTGTTGGACTTGGTCCATACAGACGTGTGTGGACCACTAAGGACGCAGGCCCGAGGTGGGTTCTCCTACTTCATAACCTTCACCGATGATCATTCACGGTATGGTTATGATTACCTGATGAGGTACAAGTCTGAAGCTCTTGAGAGGTTTAAAGAATTCAGACTTGAAGTGGAGAATCAAACCAACTGCAAAATTAAAGTCCTACGGTCAGACCGAGGCGGTGAATACCTTAGTGCCGAATTCCTAGATTATCTAAAGGAACATGGTATAATATCAGAATGGACACCTCCCGGAACACCACAGCTAAATGGCGTCTCTGAAAGGAGGAACCGAACCCTGTTGGACATGGTTCGTTCCATGATGAGTTTTACCAAATTGCCCCTATCGTTTTGGGGTTATGCATTAGAAACGGCAGCCAAGTTATTGAATTTGGCGCCTACTAGTGTAGTGACCCAAACGCCATATGGGATATGGCAACGGCAAGCCTGCATCCTACAACTACTTGAAAGTGTGGGGTAGCCTCGCATACGTCAAGAGGTTAGTGGGAGATAAGCTAGAATCCAGGTCTAGCCTATGCAGGTTCGTTGGATACCCTAAAGAAACTGCGGGTTATTACTTTTATGACCCTTTGGAACAAAAGGTATTTGTTTCAAGGAATGCAGTATTCTTGGAGCAAGGCTTCCCAGAGGATATCCAACCTGATGAGCTGATCCTTGAGGAATCAAGTGATGGAACTCAGTCATCAGAAACAGTCGCGGAAACCTCACCTAGAGGATTCAGGATAGACACTAGGAGGACTGACCTACCTAGAGAAGTCCAACATGCTAGGCATGAAGGACAACCTCAAGGCAGGCCAGCCCCGGCCCCTGAACCGCCGGCTCCGATACAGTCAGCGCCCACAGTTACCACTAACGTTCCCGTTCTCCGAAGGTCCACTAGAGAATCCAGACCTCCAGTGAGATATGGATTTCTAGGTGCGACCGATCTTCTGGATAACGATCCTAAGACATACGGGGAAGCGATGTCAGACATCGACTCTGGGAAATGGCTTGAGGCCATGAAAACCGAAATGGACTCCATGAGCGAGAACCAAGTTTGGAGACTTGTAGATCCACCGAAAGGTGTTAAGCCAGTGGGCTGTAAGTGGGTCTACAAGCGCAAACTCGGCGTTGATGGAGAGGTCACTACCTTCAAGGCTAGGCTTGTAGCTAAGGGATACACTCAACGACCCGGGGTCGATTTTGAGGATACCTACTCGCCAGTAGCCATGGCTAAATCCATTCGGATCCTGCTTACCATAGCAGCATGGTATGACTATGAAATATGGCAGATGGACGTGAAAACGGCCTTTCTCAACGGCTTCGTTGAAGAAGAGATCTATATGGATCAGCCGGAGGGTTTCACGGTCGCTGGAGAAGAAACAGAAAGTCTGTCGTCTCCAGAAGTCCATCTATGGCCTCAAACAAGCTTCCCGGAGTTGGAACATTCGATTTGATGAGGTAATACGGGGTTATGACTTCATCAAAAACGAATCCGACCCTTGTGTATACAAGAAGGTCAGTGGGAGCTCCATAGTGTTCCTAGTGCTTTACGTGGATGACATTCTGCTCATTGGAAATGACGTCAGAATGTTAGGAAACACGAAAGCATGGCTGTCAACCAAGTTTTCCATGAAGGACTTGGGTGAAGCATCCTACATCCTAGGCATCCAGATTGTCAGGGACAGATCTAAAAGGATGTTAGGGCTCACCCAAAACTCGTATATGGAGAAAGTCCTAAAGAGATATCGAATGGACAACTCCAAACGAGGGTTCCTTCCTATGAGGCATGGGATCAAGTTGTCCAAGAAACAGTCCCCGCAGACTGATGAGGAACTTGAAAAGATGAAAGTCATCCCCTATGCTTCTGCCGTAGGTAGCATCCAATATGCGGTCCACTGCACCAGGCCTGACATTGCATACGCTTTGAGCGTGACTAGCAGATATCAGTCCTGTGCAGGAGAGGCACATTGGAATGCAGTTAAGGGCATCCTTAAGTACCTAAGGAGGACTAAGGAAATGTTCTTAGTCTATGGCAATGGAAAACTAATTCTGGAAGGCTTTTAGCGACGCCAGCTTCCAGTCTGATGACGATGATGCCAAGTCTCAATCGGGGTATGTATTCAAGCTCAACGGAGGAGTAGTGGCTTGGAAAAGTTCCAAGCAAGCAACCACTGCTGACTCCACCACTGAGGCTGAATACATAGCAGCTTCAGAAGCTGCCAAGGAAGCGGTTTGGATGAGAAACTACATCCAAGAGTTGGGTGTGGTGCCTAGCATCGCCGAGCCCGTTGTCGTCTTCTGTGATAACAACGGTGCAATAGCGCAAGCGAAGGAACCGAGATCTCACCACCGTTCCAAACACATTCTTAGACGCTACCATCTTCTTAGAGAAATGGTAGGAAGAGGTGACGTTCGGATGGACCGAGTCAACTCAGCAAACAACACAGCAGACCCGCTGACAAAGCCTATGTCGCAAAGTGCTCATACGCAACATCTTGAGAAGATGGGGATTAGGCATATGGGTGATTGGCTTTAAAGGTCAAGTGGGAGATTGTTAGAATAGGTGACCATGTAAAGCCAATTTTGGCGGGTATATGTAACCTATGTCTAGACAATTATAGGTGTTTTGATAAATCATTAATGAATAAAGAAGTGAATTTTCATTTGGCATTACTTTGTTTGTGTTCACTTGCACCTATTTTTCCATATCTGTTCACTACGCAAACAGAGCCCACGGACTGAGATTCGATTTCGGGGACTGGGACTACGCTTGGAGGTAGGTCCATGAAATCAGTCTTCCCGAATCAGTCCGGAAATCTCCAAGTCAAGGAATCCCGAAAATGGGTACCGGGATTCCATTTGAGACTTGCACTAAGCATCTGCTGTCGTGTTTCATCGACGGGTGACGAGGATCGTCTAAGCAGTGTTAGTGGGTTAGCCTGCTAGGATGCAGCTGACTGAGGTGACTCGTGGGAACCGTCTTACGGAGGACCTTGAGTATGGTCTGCAAGGTATGACGAGTATTCCCGGTTCCAACGGTACAGGTCAAGTCCTTTGACTTGAGGAATTACTGAGTTTACCTGTACATCAGAACTGTATCTTAGATATGGTGAGAGATTGCCAGAATTCTCTTTGGTAGTCATAAGCCATGTCTAGTGCAGTTCTGGTGTGCAAAGTGACAGTAGTTTCCAAGAAAGGATCTGTCTCCTGTCAATAGGTTTTTGACAGTTGAGTCTCATGTATGCTCTAGGTCTTGTCCCTAAAACTGTGGCCACAGTGACTGAACAGAAGGGAAGGTTTCCCTTGCGGCGTTTAGTGAGGACAGACCGACACTTAGGTCCAAGATGGGTACCTGCGTTATCCGTGCCCTAGACACTAAGTGATGAGACCGAAGACAGAAGGACAAGCGTACTGTTGGAGCCTAAATGTTCATCCCTGAATAATTCACCTAGTCTCTAGTGCCATGGACCGTTGCTAGATGGCCACCCATGGTAACGGACGGATTCTAGAAATCCGACCAAGTCTAGCTGAATGGTGAACCTAAAGAGTCACACACTATCCACACACAATTAAATATTTAATTTGGAATTAAATATTGGAGTGAAGGAATGATTAAATTAGATTTAATCGGGACCTTTATTTTTCTTGGAGAAATAATTCTTTCTATTTGATAGAAGGAATTAAATTGATAAATTGGATTTATCAAAGGGATTTATTTAATGGGCTTAAATAATATTTATATTTATTTTAGCCTCTTGGAAATATTTAAATAGGTTTTAAATATTTCCATTAAATTAAATTAAATCAACGGTTGAGATTAATGGGAGAGATGGATGGCTAGGATCGTTTTGACTAGGTCAAAACACTAGTTTGACTAGGACTTTGACTAGGTCAAAATCCTAATCAAATTAGAGTTCTTAAAAGAGGAGTTTAAAGAGGATTAAACTCCTCTTCTATATAAACCCCTAGCATCCTACAATTTACATGATGATGAAACTCCAACACACACACACAACACACACACACGGTTTCTCTCTCTCTCCCATCTCTCTCATCCGCCCCTCTCTCTCTCTCTCAAGAAAATAGTTTTCTTGATTCTTTTGTTCTTGGAACATTAGAATCTTGATGAATCAATACCATTAATTGATAATGTGTTATTGATTCATCCACTCCAAAATTATACACTTGTTCGTTGCTAGCACGACGTGCAAGATACGTGGGTGGATCGTGTGTCACGAATTAGAGGGTCTCAAAGACGGGATCTTGGTGCAAAACGGGGAACAACGCGTGTAGCCGTTGAAGACGAAAACGACAACGGGTAGGTCTCGTTTTAAATTTTTCGTCCCTCTTTAATTTTCAACCCTATGGCCTCCATGATTTATTTTATGTTATACGTTCATGAGATACACCGAATGCCCGGGAAAATTTCAAAGGCACACCCTTTGAAACGTGTTTTTTAATTTAAAAGCATGTTTAAATTCCGTTTTAATTTTTAATTATACCGCGCTTCCGCATTCGCGCTTTTCCCGGGACGATCCACATAATCTTTCAATTTCAGTCTGTGGGCATTTGTTGTGACATCGTAACGGTGCAAGCAATAAGTACAACAAACTCATGCCTATGAATCCTTACTACATTCATTAACATAATATTACTTGTTCACAGATTGACGAATGGTTCTCAGAACAGCCAATACCATTGACTTTCTGGTCACCTATTCTAACATTTTCACTTCTTTATTCATAAATGATTTATCAAACACCTGAAATTGTCTAGACATAGGTTACATATTCCCGCCAAAATTGGCTTACACGGTCACCTATTCTAACACTTATATCGCAACAAAGCCCACAGACCATGGATAACAACTTGTGCAGTTGGGCTACGCATTGGATGGTTGTCATGAAACCAACTGATTAAGAGTTGTGTCTGAAACGTTCCAAGTCGAGGACCTCGAGACAGGGCATCGAGAGTCCTATTGAGACTTGCGTCAAGAGTCGTGTTCATTGGATGAGTGCCGTGTTTCATCGGCGACAGGCGTGGGACGCCTACATGATCTTGATGGGTTGGTCGACTGGGGTCGAGCCGACTGGACTGACTCGCGGGGATCATCATATGGAAGGCTTGGAGGCTTGGTCGGTATGATTGGTTTTCCCCGGTTCCGATAGTACGATAGTAATCCTCAGACTTGAGGGATCATGGCAGTCGCGTGCACATGACGGTTGTATCTTGGATCTGGCGAGAGGTAATCATTCTGTAAGATGATTATCATAAGCCTTGTCCAGTGCAGTCGGAATGTGTAGCGAGGACGGTGGATTCCAAGAAGAGGATCCGTCCCCTATCAGTATGTGACAGAGGTATTTCCTATGCACTCGGAGACATGTTCATGCTGTTTCAAGCTGTGGCCACAGTGTTTGGTCGAACAGGGAATGGTTTCCTGTGTCGACGCAATGAAGCATGCGTGGTCTCGAGTATTAAGCATAGATGCCTAGTCAAGGATGGGAACTGACGCTCAATTCCATACCCTAAACTAAGGTCGGGAGACGGTAGACGGAAGGATCGTACCCGTACGGAATCGGCGCCTAAATGTTCACGCCAATTCACCTAGTCTCTAGTGCCATGGACCATTGCTAGACGGCCACCAATGGTAACTGGCCCTTGTGGGTGAACCTAAACGGTCACACACAAATCACCGAGGAGGTTGAGAGATCGACTTGGAGTCAATCTCGAAGGATAAATAAGTAATTCGATTACTTAAGGGAAAGTTCATTCGATGGACGGGCCGATATTGTATCGGGCTTTCATCTAATCGGTAAATTGGATTTTCGATTAAATATGAAAAGTTGAGACGTTGGATCTTTTAATTGGATTAAAAAATCACCGAGAATAATTTAAATGGACATTAAATTGGATTTAATATTGGGTTCGTCATAATTGGATTACGATAAAACTCGGTCCGTTATATTTACTCGAGAGGAGAAATAATTCCTATTTTGGAATAGAAGAAGTTGGACTTCTTCCCTTATTTAAACATGGCCGACATGCTCCCTTGGAGGAAGCAAAATCAGCCATGTTTCATACTAGGTGGTATGTTGACTTATCTCTTTTGGAAAGAGACAAATCAACTCCAATCAAGCTCTTCCTTTTTGGTATGATTTGATCATACCATAAATTTTGGTAAGCTTGATTGAAGAATTGATGGTGATTGATTGGAATGAATCTAGAGATTCTTGGATGAACCTAGACACATTTCAATAATCACATTAATTATGTTTATATATGAGAATATACAACAACAAGCATAAGTGATTCATTATTCATCTTTTTCTAGGAAAAAGAGAAGACAAAAATCCTCTCTCCTCTCTCTCAACTCTCGGCCTCTCTCCCACTCTCACACTTGTGTTCTTCACTTGATTTTGAATCAACAAGAAGAACAAAATAAGTTTAAGAGAGCACTAATTCATAGTGTTCTTCTCTTAAACCGATTCCTTCTTTAACCCGTTCTTTTCTAGCAAGAAGAACGTGTGTTTCTTCCAGTATGGTGTGGATCACCTTTGGAGAATCCATACGTTTGGATTTCGTGAGCATTCCGGAGAAAGGAACAACGCTAGTAGCCGGGAGCATACGCTAAACAATCAAAGGTAATGGTTTTACTACACTTTGATTGATTTAATATAAATCTATGCCCTATGTGTTTAAATATATGTTTTCAATTTTTACACATTTTACATCGAACGCCCGGTTGAACACCCAAGGGTACACCCCTTAGGATTCGTTTATTTAAATTAGATTTAAATTTATGCACTTGATCTCGCTTCCTCACTTCCTCGCTTCCGCTCGTGCTCTCGGGCGGATCCGCTTGTCCTTCACCATGGACGGTTGCTAGATGGCCACCCATGGTAACGGGCCCTTGTGGGACACGGGCCCTGTTAGAATAGGTGACCATGTAAGCCAATTTTGGCAGGAATATGTAACCTATGTCTAGACAATTTCTGGTGTTTGATAAAAACATTTATGAATAAAGAAGTGAAATTCATATGGCAATACTTTGTTTACGTTCACTTATATCTGCATTTACATTTATGTTCACTACGCAAACAAAGCCCACGGACTGAAAATCGATTTCGGGGACTGGGACTACGCTTGGAGGTAGGTCCATGAAATCAGTCTTACCGAATCAGTTCGGAAATCTCCAAGTCAAGGAATCCCGAAAATGGGTACCAGGATTCCCTTTGAGACTTGCACTAAGCATCTGCTGTCGTATTTCATCGACGGGTGACGAAGGTCGTCTAAGCAGTGTTAGTAGGTCAGCATGCTAGGAAGCAGCTGACTGAGGTGACTCGCGGGAACCGTCTTACGGAGGACCTTGAGTATGGTCAGCAAGGTATGACGTGTATTCTCGGTTCCAACGGTACAAGCCAAGTCCTTTGACTTGAGGAATTGCTGAGTTCACCTGTGCATCAGGTATGTATCTTAGAGATGGTGAGAGATTGCCAAAATACTCTTGAGTAGTCATAAGCCATGTCTAGTGTAGCTCGGGTGTACAGAGTGACAGTATTTTCCAAGAAAGGATCTGTCTCCTGTCAAAAGGTATTGACAGTTGAGTCTCATGTACGCTCTGTGTCTTGTCCCTAAAATCTGTGGCCACAGTAACTGAACAGAAGGGAAGGTTTCCCTTGCGGCGTTTAGTAAGGACAGACCGAGACTTAGGTCCAAAATGGGTACCTGCTTTTTCCGTGCCCTAGACTCTAAGTGAGGAGACCGAAGAGCCTAAATGTTCATCCCCAATTATTTCACCTAGTCTCTAGTGCCATGGATCGTTGCTAGATGGCCACCCATGGTAACAGACGGATTCTAGGAATCCGACCAAGTCTAGTTGAAAGATGAACCTAAAGAGTCACACACTATCCACACACACTTAGTATTTAATTTGAAATTAAATATTGGAGTAAAGGAATGATTAAATTAGATTTAATCGGGTCCTATATTTTCTTGGAGAAATTAATTCGTTCTATTTGATAAAGGGAATTAACTTAATAAATAGGATTTATTAAAGGTTTGATTTAATGGGGTTAGAATAAATATTAATATTTATTTATTATATTTTTTTTTAGCCTTTTGGAATATTTAATGGGATTTAAATATTCCATTAAATTAAAATCGACGGTTGAGATGGAAAGGGGAGATGGAAGGCTAGGATATGTTTGACTAGGTCAAACACTAGTTTGACTAGGACTTTGACTAGGTCAAAATCCTAGACAAATTAGAGTTCTTACAGTAGGAGTTTAAAGAGGATTAAACTCCTCCTCTATAAATACCTCTAGCTTCCAACTTTTTGAAGGATGATGAAATTCCGACACACACACAACACACACATAATTTCGGCCTCTCTCCCCTCTCTCTCGTCCACCCTCTCTCTCTCTCCACTCTCCAAGAAAAATATTTTCTAGTTCTTTTGTTCTTGGAACATTAGAACTTAGATGAATCAATACCGTTAATTGATAACGTGTTGTTGATTCATCCACTCCAAAATATACACTTGTTCGTTGCTAGCACGACGTGCAAGATACGTGGGTGGATCGTGTGTCACGATTTGGAGGGTCTCAAGAACGAGATCTCGGTGCAAAACGGGGAACAACGCGTGTAGCCGTTGAAGATGAAAACGACAACGGGTAGGTCTTGTTTTATTTTTCGTCTCTCTTTATTTTCAACTCTATGGCCTCCATGATTTCTTTACATATTGTTTAATCATGAGATACACTGAACACCCGGGAATATCAAGGGTACACCCCTTGAGCGTGTTCTTTTATTATTAAAAGCATGCTTTAATTTTTGTATGTTATTTTATATCGCGCTTCTGCATTCGCGCAATTCCCGGGACGATCCACCGATTTCTTTCAGGCCCAAGTCTAGCTGAGGGTGAACCCAAAGGGTTACACACAAATTACCGAGGAGGTTGAGAGATCGACTTGGAGTCAATCTCGAAGGATAAAATAACTAATTGGATTACTTAAGGGAAAGCCCATTGGATGGACGGGCCGATATTGTATCCGGCCTTCGTTTAATCGGTAAATTGGATTTTCGATTAAATATGGAAAGTTGAGACGTTTTCGACGTTGGATCTTTTAATTGGATTAAAAGATCAACGGGAATAATTTAAATGGAAATTAAATTGGATTTAATATTGGGTTCGTCGTAATTGGATTACGATAAAACCTGGTCCGTTAAATTTTACCCGAGAGGAGAAATAATTCCTATTTTGGAATAGGAAGAAGTTGGACTTCTTCCCCTATTTAAACATGGCCGACATGCTCCCTTGGAGGAAAGCAAAATCAGCCATGTTTCATGCTAGGTGGTATGTTGAACGTATCTCTTTTGGAAAGAGATAAATCAACTCCAATCAAGCGCTTCCCTTTTGGTATGATTTGATCATACCATAAATTTTGGTAGGCCTGATTGAAGAATTGATGGTGATTGATTGGAGTGTATCTAGACATCCTTTGATGAACCTAGACACATTTCAATAATCACATTAATTATGTATATATATTAGAATATATACAACACCAAGCATAAGGGATTTATTATTCATATTTTTCTAGGAAAAAGAGAAGACAAATATCGGATCTCCTCTCCCTCTCTAACTCTCGGTTTTCGTCCCCTTTTTCACTTGTGTTCTTCACTTGGTTTTGAATCAAGAAGAAGAACAAAGTAAGTTTAAGAGAGCACTAATTCATAGTGTTCTTCTCTTAAACCGATTCCTTCTTAAACCCGTTCTTTTCTAGCAAGAAGAACGTGCGTTTCTTCCGGTGTGGTGTGGATCACCTTTGGATAATCTGTTAGAATAGGTGACCATGTAAGCCAATTTTGGCAGGAATATGTAACCTATGTCTAGACAATTCTTTGGTATTTGATAAAATATTTATGAATAAAGAAGTGAAAATTCATATGGCAATACTTTGTTTACGTTCACTTATCTGCATTTACATTTCTGTTCACTACGCAAACAAAGCCCACGGACTGAGAAACGATTTCGGGGACTGGGACTACGCTTGGAGGTAGGTCCATGAAATCAGTCTTACCGAATCAGTCCGGAAATCTCCAAGTCAAGGAATCCCGAAAATGGGTACCGGGATTCCCTTTGAGACTTGCACTAAGCATCTGCTGTTGTATTTCATCGACGGGTGACGAAGGTCGTCTAAGCAGTGTTAGTAGGTCAGCATGCTAGGAAGCAGCTGACTGAGGTGACTTGCGGGAACCGTCTTACGGAGGACCTTGAGTATGGTCAGCAAGGTATGACGTGTATTCCCGGTTCCAACGGTACAGGCCAAGTCCTTTGACTTGAGGAACTGCTGAGTTTACCTGTGCATCAGGTCTGTATCTTAGATATGGTGAGAGATTGCCAAAATACTCTTGAGTAGTCATAAGCCATGTCTAGTGCAGCTCGGGTGTACAAAGTGACAGTAGTTTCCAAGAAAGGATCTGTCTCCTGTCAAAAGGTGTTGACAGTTGAGTCTCATATATGCTCTGTGTCTTGTCCCTGAAATCTATGGCCACAGTGACTGAACAGAAGGGAAAAGGTTTCCCTTGCGGCGTTTAGTGAGGACAGACCGACACTTAGGTCCAAAATGGGTACCTGCATCTTCCGTGCCCTAGACCCTAAGTGATGAGACCGAAGACAGAAGGACAAGTGTACTGTTAGAGCCTAAATGTTCATCCCCGAATATTTCACCTAGTCTCTAGTGCCATGGACCATTGCTAGATGGCCACCCATTGTAACGGACGGATTCTAGGAATCCGACCAAGTCTAGCTGAATGGTGAACCTAAAGAGTCACACACTATCCACACACACTTAGTATTTAATTTGGAATTAAATATTGGAGTAAAGGAATGATTAAATTAGATTTAATCGGGTCCTATATTTTCTTGGAGAAATTAATTCCTTCTATTTGATAAAAGGAATTAAATTAATAAATAGGATTTATTAAAAGGGTTGATTTAATAGGCTTAAGAATAAATTATAATATTAATATATTATATTATATTTATTCTTTTAGCCTTTTGGAATATTTAATAGGATTTAAATATTCCATTAAATTAAAATCAACGGTCGAGATGGAAAGGGGAGATGGAAGGCTAGGATTCGTTTGACTAGGTCAAACACTAGTTTGACTAGGACTTTGAGTAGGTCAAAATCCTAGTCAAATTAGGTTACTTAGAGTTTGAGTTTAAAGAGGATTAAGCTCTTCCTCTATATAAACCCCTAGCTTCCAACATTTAACAGGATGATGATTCTTGAAAAACACACACAACACACACTCTCCCTCTCCTACCTCTCGTCCGCCCCCTCTCTCTTTCTCTAGCAAGAAAATATTTTTTCTTAGTTCTTTTTGTTCTTGGAACATCAAGAATTTAGACGAACCAATACCGTTAATTGATAACGAGTTATTGATTCGTCCACTCCAAAAATAATACTCGTTCGTTGCTAGCACGACGTGCAAGATACGTGGGTGGATCGTGTGTCACGATTTGGAGGATCTCAAGAACGAGGTCTTGGTGCAAAACGGGGAACAACGCGAGTAGCAGTTGAAGACGAAAACGACAACGGGTAGGTCTCGTTTAAGATTTTCGTCCCTCTTTATTTTTTAACTCTATGGCCTCCATGATTTATTAAATTGTTTTATGATCATGAGATACACCGAACGCCCGGGAACCTCAAGGGCACACCCCTTGAGCGTGTTCTTTAAATTAAAAGCATGCCTTTTACTTTAATATGTTTATTTTTACCGCGCTTCCGCATTCGCGCAATTCCTGGGACGATCCACCGGATTTTCTTTCATAATCCATACGTTTGGATTTCGTGTGCATTCCGGAGAAGGAACAACGCAAGTAGCCGGGAGCATACGCTAAACAATTGAAGATAACGGTCTCCTTACTCTTTGATTGATTTATTGTATATATCTATGCCCTATGTGTTTAAATATATGTTTCCAATATTTACACATCCTACATCGAACGCCCGGTTGAGCACCCAAGGGTACACCCCTTGGGATTCGTTTATTTAAAGTTGATTTAAATTTATGCATCATTTCTCGCTTTCTCGGTTCTGCTCGCGCTCCCGGGCGGATCCGCTTGTCCTTCAGTGGCTACAGATTCAGAAAGCATGAACGCGTCTCTGAGTGCATAGGAGATACGACCGTCATATACTGACAGGGGACGGATCCTCTTCTTGAAACCCAACGTCCTCGCTAGACATTCTGACTGCACTAGGCAAGACTTATAATGAACATGTCCGTGACATGGTCACCTCTCCCCAGATCCAATAACAACTCGCTTTCATCTCACAAAACCGGTGCCCCCCTCCCAGCCATCTCCTCCCCTCTCTTCTCCTCCAAAAGCCCTTCTTGCTTTCTTGTCATTGATACAAGGAAGCACATGAACAATCGATCATATCAGACAACAGCGTTTGGTTGGTTGTTCATTCCCTTTCTTTGATATCTTGCTAACAACAAGAGTATCAAGATTTTGGTGAATTGCGTGGACAATTTGGAGAATCTCTACATTGAGATTTAAGTGGCAAATCCGAGAACAATGCATGTAGCCGAACAAAGAAAGCTACAAGAGTGAGTACACTTATTTCTGAACGTGATTAATCTTGGCATATTTTAATTTTAGTTAAATTTGATTTTTCTAAAATTATTTTTGTGCCTTAGATTATTTTGGAAATGGTTTCCAAACTATATTTGTTTATACATTGGATGTATGGGTGATATCCATTTTCTCAATTGCATTATTAATGTATTATTTTCTGCACTTAATTAAGGTTATGGTTAGATATTGGGATCTTGTTATAAATGCGTGAAATGTATTTATTTGTAGGCATTTTTATATTTGATATAAATGTGCTTTATGGTTGTTTATTGGATAAACAATATGGATGATCACAAAGCCGATTGACCTATGTATGGTTTATTTTATGTTGAGGCCTGTGTGCCTCTTTGTTTTTTTATTTCTTCTATCGTTTTTAGCCTTGGAATAATAAGGCTTGCTTTCTCCCTTTTAATGTACTCCCCCCAACTTCTGATTGGAGTTTCTTTTTAAGTTGTAATGAGAGTAGATTAGTTGTGATGTTTTACTTTAATAAATGTAAGCTTCCATGGAGATGAAGGCCCAACAGAGGTCCGTTGGACGGAGCCCAGGACAGAAGGCCCAAGAAGAACAAAAAAGGATTTACAAGGCCCCATTAAAATGGTAATGGGATGTAAAAATTGTAATAGTATAGGCCTACCCTAGATTGACCATAAATCCACTGCGGGCTCAGTGGATCACGTAGGAACGGGCTTGTGATCATCCTAACAGGGGCGTGCTAGGCTTCTTTTGCATGTGTTTAGTGTTTTAATGCTTTGATGCATGATGTGTTTGGAATGCCTCTATTTACATTAAATGTTTAAAACTTGAGCATGCAAAATACTAATAATGATGAGGCCCCGGTCTTAATAAAACGTAACTCTCACTTGGATGGTCCAAGTAAATATTAGGCCCAAAATGGAATTAAAATCTAATAATTTGATTATTCCAAGCCATCCATCCATTGCAATGTAGTGAGTAAGCTACTTTCACCCATTCGTGGTCTCATGAGTCGTGACACATTTGGAATGGAAAAAGGCTGCACTGTTGTGAACCAATGGAATATGCTCCTATTTCCCTGTCTCACAAGTCGTGGGGGGGGCGATAGTTGAGATATTCATTTGGTTGATGGCTCAGGCCTAATGCTGAGTAACATGATTCGCTTGGAGTCCTTGGGATCATGTGAAGAAGCGAGGCAAAATATCTTGGGGATCTCATTGGATGAGAATGGTATAGGTTACCTCCCACAAATTATTTTTCCATGTGAATCGTAAAAGCAGTGCATGGAGAATTGTGTTTGTGGAGTCCAAGCCCACTAGGAAATGGTTTCCGAAAATCCCACTTTAAAGTGGGGGGATTTTTGAAGAAATAGTGGGAGGGGTTAATGACTAAACACCAAGTTTTAACTTGAATTCAATATTATAATAATCAACTAAATTTCTGCTTTATATTTTTAATTTAGATGTCTAAGAACCCACTCACTGTAATTCTTGAGACTAATAAATTTGACGGAACAAACTATAATGATTGGCTGCGAAATCTGAGGATTATCCTCGATTTCGAAGACCAGGCTTACGTTCTGGATAAGCCTCTTCCTCGGATTTTGCCGGAGGGGTCATTATCAGAAGAGTGTTTGACGTTCAAATAAATGGCAGACGGACAACCGCAAGGTCCGCAGCATAATACTGGCATCCATGACTAATGAGATCCAGAAACAGTATGATCGGCTGGATGATGTCATCTCGATATGCTCCGCATGAAAGACGCTTATGCGGTATCGGACCGGCATATTAGATATGCTATGATGAAGGCATTGTTTGGAGCTAAGATGACAGAAGGTTCGTCTGTACACCAGCATGGAGTGATGATGCTATCCCTAATGGAGAAGCTCAAAGACCTCCGAGCTGATCTTGGAAAAGAGACGTACATCAACGTGATCGTTCAGTCACTTCCTCCCTCTTTTGACCCGTTTATCGTTAACTATAGCATGAATTAGCTTGAAAAAGACCTTTACGAGTTAATAAACATGTTTGTCCAATACGAAGTAATGATTGAAAAGTCTGCTTCGTTTGTATTGGTGGGGGAGGCTTCGACCCCAAGAGCGAAAGGCAAAAGGGCCGAACGTTGGAGGAGGAAGAAGAATATGATAGAATCAGCCACTACAAGCGCTCAAAGCAATCCTGTTGCCATGCTAGGCATGGGCAAAGGAAAGAGGAAGGCAATTCGACAGTCATGGATTGCAAAAGATGTTTGCATATATTACCGTGAAAAAGGGCATTGGAAGAGGGAGTGTCCTAAATTCCTCTCCAACCAAGGTACATTTGATTTAAGCTTTAACATGATTACTATTCTACTTCTTGGGTATTGGATACCAGTTGTAGAGCTCATATCTACAAATGGTTTGCAGAAAATGGGAAGGAGTAGAAGGCTAAGACAAAGATGGTTCTAAAGCTACGCAATGGCTGGGCTGTTGCTGCAAAAGCTATAGGATCAACTAGGCTTAGCTAGTGATCATGTTAGGATGGAGTTGATAGGTCATAATTATGTAATGTAGCATGATCAAACTTTCTGATAAATGAAAGTTTCTTTTATTTGACAAATAATGGTTATTCTGGTATGCTAGGTTGTTTGCATAATTGTTTCAGTACTATCCCATAATTAGATTATGAATGCTCAAAACAAATGATAAAATGAATAATCAAGATAAACTCACAGATTGGGCATGCACAGCTAGGTCACATTCCTCTAGATAGGATAAGGAGGTTAGTAGATTCAAGAAATCTAGAAATAGACAATTTGAGCCTGCTAGATTGCAAGTCTTTCCTGAGCACGGAGATAGCCAAGAAGCTTTTTGTAGAACAAAGTATGCTTCCTAGTGGTCTATTGGATTGGATGTAGTCATACATCTGTAGGTCACTGAATACATAAGACCAGAAGAGGTTTCATAAGTCTAAGGGCCTTTGAAAGGCTCAGGGAATTAGATTTGAAATGGGAATCAAACTGGTTGCAAAATTAACCTTCTATTGGATCGAGTGGTGTGTATTTAGTGGGAGTTCTTGATGTATCTAAATAGGAATGGAATTCTCACTCACTGAAATTCTTCCTGGAACGCCACAATTGAACGGGGTCTCTAATAAGGGAGGAATCGAACCTTGTTCGACATGGTTCGATCGGTGTTTTCACTGAACTACCTTGGCCCATCTGTGCGTGTTCTTAAAATAGTAGCCAAGTTGTAAAACATGGCACTTTCTAAATATCGTGGCCCAGACGCCATATGGATATGGCATGGCAAGTCTGTATCCTACAAAGTACTTAAGTATGTGGGATGGTCTTGCATACGTCAAGGGACTAGTGGGAGGCAAACTAGGTTCGCATAGGTTCATGTGTTGTCCTAAGGGAAATTAGATTTCAAAGGATAACCGGTATGATGAGGAGCTCCTTGAGGAATCAAGTAGAGTGACACCTTAGTACGATATCGTAAACATCATTTGAAATAAAGTTTGCTCACTGACTATATTCCAGTTCTCCTAAGGACGACCAGAGTATCCTAGATACCTGAGAGGTATAGGTTTCTGGGTCAGTCCGGTCAATTGAATTATAATCCAAAAGACATACGGAGAAGCAATGTTGGACATGGGATCGAATCAATGGCTTGGAGCCGTGTGATTTGACGTGGAATTCAAACTAGGTTTGGAACTCCATGTAACTGGAATATTCATTTTGATGAGCTCATAGGGGGTATGACTCGATCAGTAACGAGGTTGAGGGTCAGTGGGAGTTTGGTTGTGTTCCTAGTGTTTAAAGTGTGTAACATCTTATTAGTTTGGAATGAATTTAAGATGTTAGGAAACACTGAAACACGAACGTTGTTCCCGCAATTCTCCATGAAAGGAATTGAATTTATATAGGGTTAAGCTGTCCAAGACTCAGTCAGGGTTGACTGATGAGGAAGCTTACATGTTTAACATCCCCAACGTCTTTGCCGTAGGCAGCATGAGTATGTTGTTTGGTGCATTGGACCTGATGTTGTGCATGCTTTTGGCATAATGACGGAAATTGGGTATGTAACGAGAAGGCAGTAGACTGTTGTTGAGAATAGTCTTTAATACCTGAATAAGGATTAAACAAGTGATCTTGATGCACGTTCAATGGAGAGTTGATTCTGGAAGGCTATAGCGATACTAGCTTCCAGTATTAAGTGAATAATATCTAGTCTCAGTATGAACATATATTCAGGCTTAATTGTAAGGTGGTGGCTTGGAAAGGTTTCAAGTGGGATACCATGACGGACCATGAAAGTTGAATGTGTGGCAATTTTATAAGTTGCTCCAGAGAGTGGTTTGGATGAAAAACCACATCCAATGGTTGGATATGGTGCCTAGCACGGGCAAGCCAGTAGTTACCTTGGAAGATAACAACATGGCTGTAGCGTAAGCTATAGGACCGATATCTCATCACGGATCCAGGAAAATTCTTAGACAGTACCATCTGCTTGGAGCAATGGTATGAAGAGGTGACGTGCGGTTGGACCGAATCATCTTGGCAGAAATATAGTAGACCCATGAGACTGAGGCGGATATCGCAGATTACTCATGCTCAGATAAGTCTGAGCGGCATGGGTGATTGTGTTAGAATAGGTGACAGGAAAGCCAATAGGTTTAGCATTCTGTAACCTATTTGACGACTTGATGTAATGTAATATTATATGATGAATAAAATGAGTATTCGTCACCAATGGTACATACTTTGTTGCGGTCATTTTACAAATATTAAAACGGTGTTTTACTTATATCGCAACAAAGCCTAGAGACCACGGTTAACAACTCATACAGTTGGGCCACGCATTGGATGGTGGACATGAAACCATGATTAAGAGTTGGGTCTGAAACATTCCAAGTCGAGGACCTCAAGACAGGGGCATCGAGAGTCCTATTGAGACTTGCATCAAGAGCCGTGTTCATTGGATGAGTGTCGTGTTTCATCGGCGACAGGCGTGGGATGCCTACACGATCTTGATGGGTTGATCGACTGGGGTCGAGCCGACTAGACTGACTCACGGGGATCATCATGTGGAAGCCTTGGAGGCTTGGTCGGTATGACTGGATTTCCCCGGTTCCAATAGTACGGGAGTAGTCCTCAGACTTGAGGAACCATTGCAGTCGCGTGCATAGGAGGGCTGTATCTTGGATCTGGCAAGAGGTGATCATTCTATAAGATGATCATTATAAGCTTTGTCCAGTGCAGTCAGAATGTGTAGCGAGGATGGTGGATTACAAGAAGAGGATCCGTCCCCTGTCAGTATGTGACAGAGTTATCTACTATGCACTCAGAGACACGTTCATGTTGTTTAAAGCTGTGGCCACAGTGGTTGGTCGACAGGGAATGGTTTCCTATGTTAGAATAGGTGACCATGTAGCCAATCTTGGCAGGAAAATGTAACCTATGTCTAAACAATTTCAAGGATTTGATAAATTATTAATGAATAAGAAGTGATATTCATTTGGCATTACTTTGTTTGTGTTTACTTTATCTTCTTTATATATCTGTTCACTACGCAAACAAAGCCCACAGACTGAAAACACATTTCGGGGAGCAGCTGACTGAGGTGACTCGCGGGAACCGTCTTACGGAGGACCTTGAGTAGGGTCGGTTAGGTATGACGTGTGTTCCCGGCTCCAACAGTACAAGTCAAGTCCTTTGACTTGAGGAAGTGCTGAGTTTACCTGTACATGAGAGCTGTATCTTAGATATGGTGAGAGATTGCCAAGAAGAACTTGAGTAGTCATAAGCCATGTCTAGTGCAGCTCCAGTGTACAGAGTGACAGTAGTTTCCAAGAAAGGATCTGTGTCCTGTCAAAAGGCATTAACAATTGAGTCTTACAAATGCTCTGTGTCTTGTCCCTAAAATCTGTGGCCACAGTAACTGAACAGAAGGGAAGGTTTCCCTTGCGGCGTTTAGTAAAGGACAGACCGAACTTAGGTCCAAAATGGGTACCTGCATTTTTCGTGCCCTAGACCCTAAGTGGTGACATCGTAGACGGAAGGACGAGTGTTTTTTTTTTTTTTTTAGAGGCAAAGTTAAGTGAATATTCAAACATCTTCGTTCAGTATATATGTCGAAGTACACGATATCAATTGAACTCGTCGCATTACTATTACATTCTACCATCTGATTCCAGATTGAAGTTCAGTTCAACAAAGTAAATAGTTAAGATCGGCAGGACATCATAAGGACATAAAAGTTGCCTCAGTGTTTGATCCTTCACTTATGAAACAATGCTGTCTGTCTTCAATACCTCTTCTGATGGTACTAAACCAAACTTGACAAGGAAATGAATTTAGACTCGTTGCACCGGTGTTCTATGAGGCTTTGGTGCATTGGGATTTCCTTGCTCATAGAAGCTTCTTAGAAGATCGATGGCTCCTGATGCCGTTATTCCTCTAGTGCACTTGAATTCTTTCCTTTTTGAAATTCCGCTACATGTAACCTTCCCAGAGCTATTTGTATGCAAGGACAATATCGATCCACAACCTCCAAATTTATCATTCGCACAGCCATAATATACTTCTTTTATTCCAATAATTGATAGAGCTGCGGCACACATTATACAAGGCTCACATGTAACATAAAGAGTGCATTTTGAGAATTTTAATGCAACTTCTTCCCTTATAAGTCCATTCTTCTGCCACTGCTCAAGCAGCACATCAATTGCTTCCATCTCTGCATGCCGAGTAGCTTGTCAGGCAACTATTCCCTGTTGAGTCCCTAAATAGAAACTCCCCAATCAACCACAGTTCTTTCAGAAAAAGGGGTACAACACCTATTTCTAGTCTCAGTTGTTCGATTTCTCCCTGAGGAAATGACCTTCTGATCTTCGACAATTACACAACCCACCGGTACTTCTAGGCTATCCAGAGCAAGCTTTGCTTGTTCTAGTGCGAGCTTCATAAATGCAACACTCTCAGTTTCTGGCACAGTCTCCTCAACAGAAGAATCCATCTGAGAATAAATCCTCCTGAATTTGATGGCCCAACTCCAGGTACCAGCAGAAGCACAGCAGCGGCGGGCACCCGACTTTGTACGCACGATAGGTCTTCTCCACTCTATCTGAATAAACAAGGGTAGGCGCCAGAGAAAGGAGAACAAAGGAACAAGAGGTGAAGAAAGGGGCGACGGCGCGCGGTGGTGCTGAAAGGAGATAAGAGGGAAAAGGGAAGACTCTTTCCGCCGTTGCAGAGCTTTTCACCACCAATTCTAGCGTCTTTTCCTCTACTCTCTTCTTCCATATACATTTAAATTTGGAGAGACAAGTCCAGAAATAACTAAAATGTGAAACTTCTTTGATTTCATCCTCTGAATTGTCAATAATATTAGCTATATTTTAGGGGAGGAATTTGATTTCCAGTTCAGAACAGAATTATTAGCTTGATTGATTGAATCGTAGCCAAGAATACATGGGGACAAGTGTATTGTTAGAGCCTAAATGTTCATCCCCGTATATTTACGTAGTCTCTAGTGCCATGGACCGTTGCTAGATGGCCACCCATGGTAACGGGCGAATTCTAGGAATCCGACCAAGTCTAGCTGAAGGTGAACCTAAAGAGTCACACACAATCCGCACACATAAAGTATTTAATCTAGAATTAAATATTTGGAGAAATGGAATGATTAAATTGGATTTAATTAGGTCCTTAATTTTCTTGGAAAGAATTAATTCCTTTTATTGGACAAAAGGGATTTATCTAATAAATTAGATTTGTTAGAAAATTAATTTAATGGGCTTAGAATAAATATTTATATTTAAATATTTATTTATTGCCCTTGGAATATTTAAATAGATTTTAAGTATTCCATTAAATTAAATTAATGGTTGAGATTAAAAGGAGAGATGGATGGCTAGGATTAATTTGACTAGGTCAAAGTCCTAGTCAAATTAGTTTTCTTAGAGTTGGAGTTTGAAGAGGATTAAACTCCTCCTCTATATATACTCTTAGCTCCTCACCTTAAGAGGGATGATGATTCTTCAACACACACACACACACACACACACAAACCGTGTGCTCTCTCTCCCTCTCTCGTCCGTCTCTCTCCTCTCTCTCTCCAAGAACTATTCTTGTTCTTTTGTGTTAAAAATTGAACAAAAGGAGGATTAATCCCTTTAAATAATAACGTGTGATTGATCCGTCCTCTCCAAATAAAATACTTGTTCGTGTAAGAATCGGGTACGGCCCGGGAACGCAACGGAAGCGTAAAAACTTAAATTTAAGACATAATTTAAACCGGATTCAAAGGGGTGTTCCCTTTGAAGTTCCCGGGCGTTCGGTGTTAGTCAAAGCATAAACAACAAGATAAAACATGCTGGACATGTGGCTTAAAAGGAGAAGAAGAAAGTTACACAAAAATGTAAAAGGAAACCAACCTTTGTTCATTTATGTAGAACGGGTTCGTGCGTTGTTCCTTTCTTTTCCTTCTTTGTTCGTCCACTTGAGAGCTAAACGTAGAACTCCTCTAATGCGTTCCACACCACTCTATGGATTTATTTCTACTCTATTTCTAGATAGAAAGTAAAAACAAAGAAGAAGAAAACAATTCCAAAGAAAGCACTATGGATTAGTGTACCTTGGAATGTTTTTGTTCAATCTTCTCTAAGAAGTATGAACACTAAAAGAGAGAATTTTCAGAGAGTATATGGCCTAAAAACTCCAGAAAAAATGAAGCAAGTTAAGTGAATTGTATCTAGCAAAGTAGTTTTGTATATATGGAATGTAGTGTTCAAAAAACCACCTACATAAGTAACCTCCTAGGCAACTTCCACATACACACACTTCTAGCATATCCACTACACATGATAGCAAGAAAAAACCACCCACAAAAGGGAAAAAATTCGTGCACATCATGTACATATATTGAAGAGTTGAAACTCCTCCTTAACTAGCTTCAACTTGCATGAAAAATGGACTTGGACCTTTATGTTTTGGACTTGTATTTAATCAAATTAAATAAAGTCCAAACATGTATCCATTGGGCATTAATTAATCTAATTAATTTCAATCCAATTGAAACTCAATTATTTATTTAATCTAATTAAATAAACATAAGTCCAAATTAAGAATAATTGATCCAATCAACTATTCTAGCCAAAACCCGATAAATTAATTCAATTAATTTAAAGGTCCTTAGTCCAAAAATTAACTAATTCAATTAATTAATTCTTGGACCATCCATCAAATGGATTTCTCAATAAATGATCCAATCATTTATTTTTCCTCTTGAATAAATTTAATCCGATTAAATTTATTCCCTTCTTCTAGAATTAATTCCAAATTAACTCCGCCAAATCCAAAGTGATTTGTGTTGACTCATTAGGTTCACCGTCAGCTAGACTTGGGCTTGTGTCCAACTTAATTGATCAAGTAAATCCAATTTAATTAATTATTTTCCGATTAACCATTAATCAGAAAAACGCCTGTCACCATGGGTGGCCGTCTAGCAACGGTATATGGCACTAGAGACTAGGTGAATGTTGGCGTGAACATTTAGGCGCCCGAGTTCTATACGAGTACGGTCCTTCCATCATCCGTCTCCCGGTCTAAGTCTAGGGTATGGAATTGGACGTCGGTTCCCATCCTGGACTAGACAACTATGCTCAGTAACTCGAGGCACGTTTACTCTATCGATCGACGTAGGAAACCATTCCCTACTCCACCAATCGCTGTGGCCACAGACTTATAAGAGTTTAAAACTGTCTCAGAACACATAGGAGACTCGACTGTCATATACTGACAGGTGACGGATCCTATCTTGGAATCCACCGTCCTCAATACATATTCCGACTACACTGTATAAGGCTTATGATGAACGTATCCCAGAAACTGACATCTCTTGCCAGATGCTAGATATAGCCATCATATGCATGTGACTACCATGATTCCTCAAGTCCGAGGATGAATCTCGTACTATCGGATTGTTAGAATAGGTGACCATGTAAGCCAATTTTGGCAGGAATGTGTAACCTATGTCTAGACAATTTCTTGGTATTTGATAAAACATTTATGAATAAAGAAGTGAAAATTCATATGGCAATACTTTGTTTACGTTCACTTATCTGCATTTACATTTCTGTTCACTACGCAAACAAAGCCCACGGACTGAGAAACGATTTCGGGGACTGGGACTACGCTTGGAGGTAGGTCCATGAAATCAGTCTTACCGAATCAGTCCGGAAATCTCCAAGTCAAGGAATCCCAAAAATGGGTACCGGGATTCCCTTTGAGACTTGCACTAAGCATCTGCTGTCGTATTTCATCGACGGGTGACGAAGGTCGTCTAAGCAGTGTTAGTGGGTCAGCATGCTAGGAAGCAGCTGACTGAGGTGACTCGCGGGAACCGTCTTACGGAGGACCTTGAGTATGGTCAGCAAGGTATGACGTGTATTCCCGGTTCCAACGGTACAGGCCAAGTCCTTTGACTTGAGGAATTACTGAGTTTACCTGTGCATCAGGTCTGTATCTTAGATATGGTGAGAGATTGCCAAAATACTCTTGAGTAGTCATAAGCCATGTCTAGTGCAGCTCGGGTGCACAAAGTGACAGTAGTTTCCAAGAAAGGATCTGTCTCCTGTCAAAAGGCATTGACAGTTGAGTCTCATGTATGCTCTGTGTCTTGTCCCTGAAATCTGTGGCCACAGTAACTGAACAGAAGGGAAGGTTTCCCTTGCGGCGTTTAGTAAGGACAGACCGACACTTAGGTCCAAAATGGGTTCCTGCATTTTCCGTGCCCAAGACTCTAAGTGATGAGACCGAAGACAGAAGGACAAGTGTACTGTTAGAGCCTTAATGTTCATCCCCAATTATTTCACCTAGTCTCTAGTGCCATGGACCGTTGCTAGATGGCCACCCATGGTAACGGGCAGATTGTAGGAATCCGACAAAGTCTAGCTGAATGGTGAACCTAAAGAGTCACACACTATCCACACACACTTAATATTTAATTTGGAATTAAATATTGGAGTAAAGGAATGATTAAATTAGATTTAATCGGGTCCTATGTTTTCTTGGAGAAATTAATTCCTTCTATTTGATAAAAGGAATTAAATTAATAAATATGATTTATTAAAGGGTTGATTTAATGGGCTTAGAATAAATATTAATATTTATTTATTATATTATATTTATTCTTTTAGCCTTTTGGAATATTTAATGGGATTTAAATATTCCATTAAATTAAAATCAACGGTTGAGATGGAAAGGGGAGATGGAAGGCTAGGATTAGTTTGACTAGGTCAAACACTAGTTTGACTAGGACTTTGACTAGGTCAAAATCCTAGTCAAATTAGAGTTCTTAGTGTAGGAGTTTAAAGAGGATTAAACTCCTCCTCTATAAATACCTCTAGCTTCCAACCTTTTGAAGGATGATGATTCTTGAAATCACACACACAACACACACTCATCTCCCCCTTCCTCACCTCTCATCCGCCCCTCTCTCTCTAACAAGAAAATTTTTCTTAGTTCTTTTGTTCTTGGAACATTAGAACTTAGATGAATCAATACTGTTAATTGATAACGTGTTGTTGATTCATCCACTCCAAAAGTATACACTTGTTCGTTGCTAGCACGACGTGCAAGATACGTGGGTGGATCGTGTGTCACGATTTGGAGGGTCTCAAGAACGAGATCTCGGTGCAAAACGGGGAACAACGCGAGTAGCCGTTGAAGACGAAAACGACAACGGGTAGGTCTCGTTTTACCTTGTCGTCCCTCTTTAATTTTCAAGTCTATGGCCTCCATGATTTCTTTGCATGTTATCTGATCATGAGATACACCGAACGCCCGGGAACCTCAAGGGCACACCCCTTGAGCGTGTACTTTTAAATTTAAAGCATGCTTTAATTTTCATATGTTTATTTTTATCGCGCTTCCGCATTCGCGCAATTCCCGGGACGATCCACCTATTTCTTTCACGGAGCCGGTAATGCCAGTCATACCGACCAAGCCTCTAAGGCTTCCATATGACGATTCCCGTGAGTCAGTTCAGTCAGTTGACATCCTTGTCAACTAACCCACTAATATTGCATAGACGTCCAATGTCTGTCGCCGATGAAACACGACACTCATCCAATGAATGCAATCCTTAGTGCAAGTCTGTATAGGACTCTCAATGCCCTGTCTTAAGGTCCTCGACTTGGAACGTTTCAGACCTAACCCTTAGAAGTTAGTTTCATAGCTTCCATCCAATGCGTAACCCAACTACATGGGTTGTTCGTTTGGCCTGTGGGCTTTGTTGTGATGTTAATGGAATAAACATAAATAGCTAGCACAACAAATGGAACTGCCGAACATGAATACTCACTTTATTCATATAAGAAAATTACAATTACAATGACATTGTCAGAAATAGATTACATCAAGACCAATCTAATTGGCTTTCCGGTCACCTATTCTAACAATCTCCCACTTGACCCTAAAGCCAATCACTCATGACCCTCAAACCCATCTTCCCAAGATACTGAGTATGAGCAACCTGCGACACTGGCTTGGTCAGCAGATATGCCGTATTTTCTGCCGATGTGACTCGGTCCATCCGAATGTCAGCTCTTCCCGCCATCTCTCTAAGTAGATGGTAGCGTCTAAGAATGTGTTTGGATCGGTGATAAGAACTCGGTTCCTTCGCTTGCGCTATAGCCCCGTTGTTATCACAAAAGATAACTATTGGCTTGGTAATTCTAGGCACTACACCCAACTCTTGGATGTAGTTTTTCATCCAAACCGCCTCCTAAGTTGCTTCCGAAGCCGCTATATACTCAGCTTCCGTGGTGGAATCAGTTGTAGTATCCTGCTTGGAACTTTTCCAAGCCACCACACCACCATTCAGCCTGAATACAAATCCAGATTGAGACTTGGCATCATCCTCATCAGACTGGAAGCTAGCGTCGCTGTAGCCTTCCAGAATCAACTCTCCACCACCGTAAACCAATAACATATCTTTAGTCCTTCTCAGGTACTTAAGAATGCTCTTGACTGCAGTCCAGTGAGCCTAACCGACACAAGCCTGATATCTGCTCGTAACGCTCAAACGGAAAGCAATATCGGGCCTTGTGCACTGCACAGCATACTGTATGCTGCCTACGGCTGAAGCATAGGGGATGTCCAACATCCTTCTAACTTCCTCATCAGTCTTAGGAGACTGCTTCTTGGACAGTTTAACCCCATGCCTCATAGGAAGGAATCCTCGTTTGGAGTTTTTCATCTTGAATCTCTTCAAGACTTTCTCAACATACGAGGTTTGGGTCATTCCTAACATCCTTTTAGATCCATCCCGGATAATCTTGATGCCTAGGATGCAGGAAGCATCACCCAAATCCTTCATGGAGAATTGCGTGGACAACCATGCTTTAGTGTCACCCAACATCTTTACATCATTCCCAATGAGTAAGATGTCGTCCACATAAAGCACTAGGAACGCAACTGAGCTCCTACTGACCTTCTTGTATACACAAGGGTCAAACTCGTTCTTGATGAAATCATAACCCCGTATGACTTCATCAAAACGGATATTCCAACTTCGGGAAGCTTGTTTGAGACCATAGATGGACCTTTGGAGATGGCAGACCTTCTGCTCTTCCCCAATAGATGTGAAACTCCCCGGCTGATCCATATAGATCTCTTCCTCAACAAATCCATTAAGGAAGGTCGTTTTCACGTCCATCTGCCATATTTCATAGTCATACCATGCAGCTATGGCAAGCAAATCCGAATGGACTTAGCCATGGCTACGGGCGAATAGGTTTCCTCAAAATCGACCCCAGACCGCTGAGTATAACCTTTTGCCACAAGCTAGGCCTTGAAGGTAGTCACCTACCCGTCAGCTCCAAGCTTACGTTTGTAGACCCATTTACACCCGGCAGGCTTGACACCCTTGGGTGGATCTACTAAGTTCGAAACCTTGTTTGAACTCATAGAGTCCATTTCGGATTCCATGGCCTCAACCCATTTTCCCGAATCAATGTCCGACATTGCTTCTCTGTAGGTCTTTGGATCATTGTCCAACTGACTGGTCAGACCCAGAAACCCATACCTATCAGGTTGATGGGAAACTCTAGTCGACCTTCGGATGACAGGAATATCGTCAGTGGGAACTACAGGTGCAGATGATGTCGCTGCATCCGTTTGGGGTATTGCCTCACTTGATTCCTCAAGGAGCAATTCCTCACGACGGGTATCCATTGGAAAACCCTTTTCCAGTAACACTGCGTTTCTCGAGACCAAAACCTTTTGCTCAGAAGGATTGTAAAAATAATACCCCGCAGTTTCCTTAGGATAACCCACGAACCTGCACAAACTAGACCTCGAGTCAGTTTGTCCCCCACTAGTCTCTTGAAGTATGCAGGGCTACCCCACACTCTCAAGTACTTGTAGGAAGCAGGCTTGCCATGCCATATCTGATATGGCGTCTAGGCCACAGTCTTAGAAGGCGCCATGTTTAATAACTTGGCTGCCGTCTCAAGAGCATAACCCCAGAAGAATAAGGGCAGTTCGGTAAAACTCATCATGGATCGAACCATGTTCAACAAGGTTTGATTCCTCCTTTCAGAGACACCGTTCAGTTGTGGCGTTCCGGGAGGAGTCCACTGACAGAGAATCCCATTCTTTTTTAAGTAATCCAAGAATTCCCCACTCAAACACTCACCACCTCGGTCCGACCGAAGGGCTTTAATTTTGCGACCAGTTTGGTTTTCAACTTCAAGTCTGAACTCTTTAAACCTTCCAAAGGCCTCAGACTTGTACCTCATAAGGTAAACATAACCATACTGTGAGTGATCATCGGTAAAAGTTATGAAGTAAGAAAACTCTCCTCTGGCATGTCTATTTAGTGGCCCATAGACATCTGAATGGATCAAATCCAACAGACCACTGGCAAGTATGCTTTGTCCAACAAAGGGCTTCTTGGTCATTTTCCCTTTTAGACAAGACTCGCAGGCCGGTAGATGATCCAAATCATCTATTTCTAGACTATTTGAGTCCACCAACCTCCTAATCCTGTCTTGAGAGATGTGACCTAGCCTTGCATGCCAAATCTGTGCGTTTTCTTGATTATCCATTTTACGTTTGTTTTGAGCAGTCATGATCAAATCACGCTGTTGAAAAATATAAAGACCATTATGAAGTTTACCTAGCAAATGTAAAGAACCATTCTTCCTCAAATAAAAACAATTTTTATTGATCATTAAATCAAAACCAGCATTGTCCAACAACAGTATTGAAATGATATTCTTGATCATGCTAGGTACATAATAGCAATCTTTTAATTCTATCCTAACTTGATCACTAACAACTAAATGGACTAGACCTACAGCTTCAGCAACAATAGCCTTGCCATCACCAAGCCTCAGCACGACCTCGTCCCTACTTAGCTTTCTGCTTCTTTCCAGCACCTGCAAATCATTGTAGATGTGAGCTCCACAGCCGGTATCCAATACCCAAGAAGCAGAATTAGTAATCATGTTAACCTCAATAACAAACATACCTTGATTGGAGAGGAGCTTGGAGCAGTCCCTCTTCCAATGCCCTCTTCCATGGCAATGCATGCAAACATCATTTGCCGTCGATTGCTGCGGTCCAACCTTTCCATTTCCTTTGCCCATCCCCACTGGGGCAACAGGAGCGCTCTGAGCGCTAGCAGCGACTTTTGCCTTTCTCTTCTTCCTCTTCCAGCGTCCGGCCCTCTTGCCTTTCGCCTTAGAGGTTGAAGCCTCCCCAACTAGTATCGCAGGCGCAGACCTTTTGGTCGTTGCTTTGAATTGGGTCAACATGTTAATCAACTCGTGTATGGACTTCTCAAGCCTATTCATGTTGTAATTCACGACAAAAGGGTCGTAAGAGGGAGGAAGAGACTGTAGGATCGCATCTATATATGTATCATTATCAAGTCTAACTTTGAGATGCTCGATTTTTTCCACAAGGGAAAGCATATTGATCCCATGTTCATGTACAGAGGATCCTTCAGTCATCTTGGTGCCGAAAACTGCTTTTGTGGCGGCATATCTAATATGCCTATCCGGAACCGCATACATATCCTGTAAGCGGAGCATTATCGCGTTGGCATGGTCCAGCCTATCATACTGCTTCTGGGTCTCATTGGTCATGGATGCCAGTATGATGCTTCGTACCTTGCGGTCATCCTCATGCCATTTTTCGAACGTCAAACGCTCTTCTGGCGAGGAACCTTTCGGCAAGGTTATGGGAAATGGCTTATCCAGAACATAAGCCTGGTTTTCGTAATCGAGGACAATCCTCAGATTACGCAGCCAATCATTGTAGTACGTTCTATTAAACTTATTAGTCTCCATAATCATAGATAACGGGTTCTTAGACATCTACATTCAAAATGTAAAGCAGAAATTAGCAAACGAATTGTAATATTAATTCAAGTTTATGATATGGTCTTTAGTCATTAACCCTCCCACTATTTTTACGAAAGCCCATCACTCTCAAGTGGGGTTTCGGGAAACCATTTCCTAGTGGGCTTGGGATCCACAAACGCAATTCTCCATGCCCCGCTTTTACGATTCACATAGAAAAAGCTTTGTGGGAGGTATCCAATACCATTCTCATCCAATGAGATTCCCAAGATATTTTGCCTCATCTCTTTCACATGATTCCGAGGACTCCAAGCGAATCATATTACTTCGGCGTTAGGCCCGACCCATCAACCAAATCATATCTCAACTGTCGCCCCCCACGACTCGTGAGACAGGGAAACAGGAGCATATTCCTTTGTTCGTAACAATAATGCAACTTTCTTTCATTCCAAAACGTGCCATGACTCGTGAGACCACGCTTTAGAAGAAAGTAGCTTCCTCATTACATTATTACGGATGGAAGGATTGGAATAATCAAACCATTTGATTTAATTCCATTTTGGGCCTAATATTTACTTGGACCATCCAAGTGAGAGTTCATCATTTTATTAAGACCGAGACCTTATCATTATTAGTATTTTGCATGCTCAAGATTTATACATATAATGTAATAAGATGCATTCCAAACACACTATACATCAAAGCATAAAAAACTTAAGCACATGCAAAACAAGCCTAGCACGCCCCTATTACGATGATCAGAAGCCCATTCCTAATTGATCTACTGAGCCCGCAGTGGATCTATGGTCAAACTAGGGTAGACCTACACTATTACAATATTTACATCCCATTATCATTCTAATGGGGCCTTGTAAAAATTCCTCCTTTGTTCTTCTTGACCTTCCATCATGGGCTCCATCCACCGGACCTTCATCTCCTTGGAAGCTTATAATTAATAAAATAAATCCTCACAATCTATTCTACTCTCATTACAACTTAAAAGAAACCCCAATCATAATTCGGGGGGAGTACATTAATAGAGAGGAAGAAAGCCTTATTATTCCAAGGCTAAAAAACGATAGAGAGAAGAAAAACAAAGAGGTACACAGGCCTCACCAAATAATAAATTAAACCATACATAGGCTAAAAAGGGCTAGTGATCATCCTTATTGTTTATCAAATAAACAACAACAACAAAGCACATTTACATCAAATATAAATATGCCAACGAATAAATACATACCATGTATTTATAACAAGATATCCAATATCTAACCATAATCATAATTAAGTGCAGAAAATAATATATTAATAATGCAATTGAAAAAATGGATATCACCTATACATCCAATGTACATACCATTTGAGTTTGGAAATCATTTCCAAAATAATCTAAGGCATCAAAAATAATTTTAGAAAAATTCAATTTAACTAAAATTAAAATATGCCAAAATTACTCACATTCAAAAAACAACAGAAATTAAAAAATTGAAATTTTTACAAAAAATGATGCAAAACGGCCCAAACGTCCCAGACCGGCCGACGGCCGGCCGCACGCACGCGCGTGCAGGCACCTCTGCCTGTGCTGCGCGCGCGCGGGCGGCTAGCGCACGCCCGCGCCCGCTGGGTGCGCGCATGCGTGCAGGCCGCCTGCCTGCGCTGCCCGCCAGCACGCACGGCCAGTGGGCGCGCGCGCCAGGTAACGCGCGCAGGCCACTGCCCGCGCACGCCCCCGGCCTACGCGCCTGCTGGCCCAGTGACCGGCGGGTATGCAGTAGCAAGCAGACGGCTGCTGAACTTTTCCAATTTTTTTTTTTAAATTTCCGCTGTAAAACTGAACTAAAAACATGCATTTACAGAAAATCAAATTCTCATAAAATGCATATATATCCATAACTTCAAAAGCAAAATTAATACATATTTTCATACATTTAATCATGCTAGAAAAACCATAAAACATGCTTTCCAAAAGCATTTAAAACACATTCAACATGCTTTACACGTTATAACATGTAAATCCTTAAAGCCATAACACCGAACCGGGCTCTGATACCACTGAAAGAATCGGGTACAGCCCGAGAACGCAACGGAAGCGTAAAAACGCAAATGTAAGACATAATTTATACCGGATTCAAAGGGGTGTTCCCTTTGAAGTTCCCGGGCATTAGGTGTTTGTCAAAGCATAAACAACAAAATAAAACATGCTGGACATATGGCTTAAAAGGAGAAGAAGAATGTTTCACAAAAATGTAAAAGGAAACCAACCTTTGTTCGTTTATGTAGAACGGGTTCGTGCGTTGTTGCTTTCTTTTCCTTCTTCGTTCATCCACTTGAGAGCTCAATGTAGAACTCCTCTAATGCGTTCCACACCACACGATGGATTTATTTCTACTCTATTGCTAGATAGAAATTAGAAACAAAGAAGAAGAAATAATTCCAAAGAAAGCACTATGGATTAGTGTACCTTGGAATGTTTTTGTTCAATCTTCTCTAAGAAGTATGAACACTAAAAGAGAGAATTTTTAGAGAGTATATGGCCTAAAAACTCCAGCAAAAATGAAGCAAGTTAAGTGAATTGTATCGAGCAAAGTAGTTTTGTGTATATGGAATGTAGTGTTCAAAAAACCACCTACATAAGTAACCTCCAAGGCAACTTCCACATACACACACTTCTAGCATATCCACTAATGAGTCACACACAAATCACTTTGGATTTGGCAGAGTTATTTGGAATTAATTTTAGAAGAAGCGAATAAATTTAATCGGATTAAATTTATTCAAGAGAGAAAATAAATGATTGGATCATTTATAGAGAAATCCATTTGATGGATGGTCCAAGAATTAATTCATTGGATTAGTTGATTTTTTTTGGACTAAGGACCTTTAAATTAATTGGATTAGTTTATCGGGTTTTGGCTAGAATAGTTGATTGGATCAATTATTCTTAATTTGGACTTATGTTTATTTAATTGGATTAAATAAATAATTGGGCTTCAATTGAATTGAAATTAATTAGATTAATTAATGCCCAATGGATACATGTTTGGACTTTATTTAATTTGATTAAATAGAAGTCCAAAAACATAAAGGTCCAAGTCCATTTTTTCATGCAAGTTGAAACTAGTTAAGGAGGAGTTTCAACTCTTCAATATATGTACATGATGTGCACGAATTTTATTCCTTTTGTGGGTGTTTTTTTCTTGCTATCATGTGTAGTGGATATGCTAGAAGTGTGTGTATGTGGAAGTTGCCTTGGAGGTTACTTATGTAGGTGGTTTTTTGAACACTACCTTCCATATACACAAAACTACTTTGCTAGAAATAATTCACTTAACTTGCTTCATTTTTTCTGGAGTTTTTAGGCCATATACTCTCTGAAAATTCTCTCTTTTAGTGTTCATACTGCTTAGAGAAGATTGAACAAAAACATTCAGGTACACTAATCGATAGTGCTTTCTTTGGAATTGTTTCTTCTTCTTTGTTTCTAATTTCTATCTAGCAATAGAGTAGAAATAAATCCATAGTGTGGTGTGGAACGCATTAGAGGAGTTCTACGTTGAGCTCTCAAGTGGATGAACGAAGAAGGAAAATAAAGGAACAACGCACGAACCCGTTCTACATAAACGAACAAAGGTTGGTTTCCTTTTACATTTTTGTGAAACTTTCTTCTTCTCCTTTTAAGCCACATGTCCAACATATTTTATTTTGTTCTTTATGCTTTGACAAACACCGAACGCCCGGGAACTTCAAAGGGAACACCCCTTTTAATCCGGTATAAATTATGTCTTACATTTACGTTTTTACGCTTCCGTTGCGTTCCCGGGCCGTACCCGATTCTTATAGTTCGTTCGCTAGCACGAAGTACAAGATACGTGGGTGGATTGCGTGTCGCGATTTAGAGGATCTCACATACGAGATTTGGAGCAAATCGGGGAACAATGCGAGTACCGGTTAGAAGAGGAAAACGACGAACCGGTTGGTCTCTATTTACGTTTTTGTCCTCTTTTATTCTACAAATCCTATGGCCTCCATGATTGCATGTATATTCTTAATTCATGAGATACACCGAACACCCGGGAACTTCAACGGCACACCCCTTGAACGTGTTTTAATTTTATACGTATTATGCATGTTTAAATTCTGCAATTTAAATTTATACCGCGCTTCCGCATTCGCGCTATTCCCGGGACGATCCACACGCCTATCCTAGGCTTTCATCCTATGTCGAAGCAATGAAGCATGCATAATCTCGAGTATTAAGCATAGATGCCTAGTTAAGAATGGGAACCGACGCCCAATTCCATACCCTAGACTAAGGCCGATAGACAGAAGACGGAAGGACCATACCCGTATAGAATCAGCGCCTAAATGTTCACGCCAACATTCATCTAGTCTCTAGTGCCATGGAATGTTGCTAGACGGCCACCCATGGTAACGGGCGCTTGTGGAACACGGGCCCAAGTCTAGCTGAGGATGAACATAAAGGGTCACACATAAATCACCGAGAAGTTTGAGATATTGACTTGGAGTCAATCTCGAAGGATAAATAAGTAATTGGATTACTTAAGGGATAGTCCATTGGATGGATGGGCCGATATTGTATGGGGCCCTCGTTTAATCGGTAAATGGGATTTATTGATTAAATATGAAAAGTCGAGATGTTGGATCTTTTGATTGGATTGAAAGATCAATGGAAATTATTTAAATGGACATTAAATTGGATTTAATTTTGGGTTCACCGTAATTGGATTACGGTAAAACCCGGTCCATTAAATTTTGACCCAAGAGAAGAATTAATTGCTATTTTGGAATAGGAAGAAGTTGAACTTCTTCCCATATTGAGCATGGCCGAAAATGCTCCATTGGAGAAAGCAAAATTAAGCCTTGTTTCATGCTAGGTGGTGGTTGACTTATCTCTTTTGAAAAGAGACAATCAACTCCAATCTAGCCCTTCCCTTTTAGTATGATTTGATCATACCTTAAAAGTTGGTAGGCTTGATTGAAGAATTAATGGTGATTGATTGAGATGTATCTAGACATCCTTGGATGAACCTAGCCACATTCCAATAATCACATTAATTATGTATATATATGAGTATATATTAACACCTTGTGTATGAGAATCATTATTCATCTTTTCTAGGTTTAGAAGAAGCAAAAATCAGCCTCTCTCCTCTCTCTCACTCTCGGCCCTCTCTCCCTCTCCCACTTGTGTTCTACATTTAATATTGGATCAAAAAGGAAGAACAAAGTAGGTTTAAGAGAACACTAATTCATAGTGTTTATTCTCTATAACCGATTCCTTCATAAACCCATTCTCTTCTAGCAAGGAGAACGTGAGTTTCTTCCGGTGTGGTGTGGATCACCTTTGGAGAGTCTATATGTTTGGACTTCGGGAACATTCCGGAGAAGGAACAACGCAAGTAGCCGTGCACACATGAAATCTACAAAGGTAACGGTTAATTACGCTTTTGTAGATTTACATTTCATCTATGCCCTATGTATAATATATGCTTCAATATTGATACATCCCACATCGAACTCCCTTTTGAGCATACAAGCGTACACCCCTTGGGATTACGTTTATTTATTTGATTTAAATTTGCATATTTTCCATGCTTCTCGCTTTCGCTCGTGCTCCTGGGCGGATCCGCTTGTCCTTCAAGTGGAATCAGAGCTCGATTCGATGTAAGGGGCATAGATTTATGTGCTTGGCATGATCTACTTGCTTTTACGGCTTTAATGGCATGTTTGATTGCATGACTATATGGATAAACATGATGATTCAATTGTTTAAATTTGATGGACATTAAGCATGCTAATTTTGTGAGATTCGATCTAGAATTGCATGTTCATTTTCAGTTTATTATTGTTGATTTGTGCTGAAAAGGATGTCGAAAAAATATGAAAAAATGGACAACAGCGGCAGTGGTTGGCTGCCGCCCCTGCCGACCGGTCACTGGTGGCAGGCACGCTGCCGGGCGCGCGCAGGCTCACACCTATGCACAGGCCTGGCCGGCGTGCCTGCCAGTGTGCGTGCTGGCAGGGGCGGCCGCGCGCAGTCAGGCGCTTGCGTGCGCTAGGCTTCGGCAAGCGCGCGAATACTATGCACAGGCGCGCGCGCTATGCGCAAGCATGCTGCTGCCGATCGAGGCGAGCATGGCACGGGGCGCGCATGCACAGGCTGGGAGCCTACACGCACGCGCGCGCACTGCCCTGTGCGCGCGGCTGGCCGGCAGGCACAACGGCTGGGCCCTCTTTTGCCGTTTTTCGACGTTTTCAAGAAATTTGATTTTTTATTTTTTCTGCACATTATTCTGAAAATGTATGAATTTTTCACATTTGATTTTGGAATTAATTGGATTTTTTCTTAGATCAAATTTGCTTAATTAATTTGGGATTAACACATGCATTGGATGCATTGTTTATAATGTCCCTTGAATTTGAAATTTGAATTTTATGCATATTGTTTATGTATTCATGCTTTGTGATGTTGGACATCACTTGAATATTTGGAATATCCATGGTTTAAGCATGATTATTTTGAATAATTATGTCGTGTGCGTTGATGGGATCAACATGGGATGATCACAAGATCCCTATGCCTTGTCTATGGATGAATGTATGATTATTTACATTTCTGTTAGGTGGGGCTTGCGTGCCTCTTGTTTTGGGACTCTCATCTCCCGTATTTTAGCCTCATGATGTTAAGGCTTCTTTTTATTTCCCAAATGTATTGTTTTCAAGTGTAATGAGAGTAGGTAGTTTTTGGTGAGATCTTTTAATTTTAACAAGCCCATGGAGTCGGAGACCCAAGGAGGAACACCAAGGCGTGAAACAAGAATAACACAAGGCCCATTAGAATGACAATTGGTATATTATTTAATCGCTTTAAATATTGAATATTTATGCATGCTAAAATACCTTAATGTGATGAGGTCTCAGTCGTACATTAAACTCTCATTTGGTTGGACCAAATTTAATATTAGGCCCAGAACGGACTTGCATCAAAATGGCATTTTGATCTGTCCGAGCCTTCCATCCACAACAATGTGGTGAGGAAACTACCACTACCCAAGTATGGTCTCACGAGTCGTAGCACACTTGGACTAGGGGAAAGCTGTACCATTGTTGTGAACAAAGAGACTGCACTCGCTGTTTCCCTGTCTCACAAGTCATGCGGGCGACAGTTTGAGGCATAATTTGGTTAATAGGTTAGGCCCAACACTGAGTAACATGGTTCGCTTGGAATCCTCGGAACCATGCGAATAGGTGAGGTAAAACATTTTGGGAATCTCATGTGATGAGAATGATATTGGATATCTCCCACGATGTTTTCTTCATGAGAATCGTAAAAGCCGAGCATGGAGATTACGCTTGTGGATCCCAAGCCCACTAAAAAATAGTTTCCCGAAACTCTGCTTAAGAGTGGCGGACTTTTGTATAAATAGTGGGAGGGTTAAAGACTAAAAGACCAAGTCTTCAACTTAAATAATAATATTACCATTATCTACTAATTTTTGCTTTACATTTTTTATAAATGTAGATATGTCTAAGAATCCATTAACCTGAAGGACAAGCGGATCCGCCGGGAGCGCGAGCGGAAGCGAGAAAAGCGAGAAATTGCGTAAATTTAAATCAAATTCAAAATACGCGAATCCCAAGGGGTGTACCCTTGGGTGCTCAACCGGGCGTTCGATGTAGAATGTGTAAATATTAAAACATATATTTAAACACATAGGGCATAGATATACAAATGAAATCAATCAAAGCGTAATAAACCGTTACCTTCGATTGTTTAGCGTATGCTCCCGGCTACTAGCGTTGTTCCTTCTCCGGAATGCTCACGAAATCCAAACGTATGGATTCTCCAAAGGTGATCCACACCACACCGGAAGAAACACACGTTCTTCTTGCTAGAAAAGAATGGGTTTAGGAAGGAATCGGTTTAAGAGAAGAACACTATGAATTAGTGTTCTCTTAAACTTACTTTGTTCTTCTTCTTGATTCAAAATCAAGTGAAGAACACAAGTATAAGAGAGGGAGGGAGCATGAAATTTTGAGAGAGAGGAGAGGATTTTTGTCTTCTCTTTTTCCTAGAAAAAGATGAATAATGAATCACTTATGCTTGGTGTTGTATATTCTAATATATATACATAATTAATGTGATTATTGGAATGTGTCTAGGTTCATCCAAGGATGTCTAGATTCATTCCAATCAATCACCATCAATTCTTCAATCAAGCCTACCAAAATTTATGGTATGATCAAATCATACCAAAAGGGAAGAGCTTGATTGGAGTTGATTTGTCTCTTTCCAAAAGAGACAAGTCAACATACCACCTAGCATGCAATATGGCTGATTTTGCTTCCTCCAAGGGAGCATGTCGGCTATGTTTAATTAAGGGAAGAAGTCCAACTTCTTCCTATTCCAAATTAGGAATTATTTCTCCTCTCGAGTATAATTTAACGGACCGGGTTTTATCGTAATCCAATTACGACGAACCCAATATTAAATCCAATTTAATTTCCACTTAAATTATTCCCATTGATCTTTTAATCCAATTAAAAGATCCAACGTCTAAACATCTCAACTTTCCATATTTAATCGAAAATCCAATTTACCGATTAAATGAAAGCCCGATACAATATCGGCCCGTCCATCCAATGGACTTCCCTTTAAGTAATCCAATTACTTATTTTATCCTTCAAGATTGACTCCAAGTTGATCTCTCAACCTCCTCGGTGATTTGTGTGTGACCCTTTAGGTTCACCCTCAGCTAGACTTGGGCCCGTGTCCCACAAGGGCCCGTTACCATGGGTGGCCGTCTAGCAACGGTCCATGGCACTAGAGACTAGGTGAATTGGCGTGAACATTTAGGCGCCGATTCCGTACGGGTACGATCCTTCCGTCTACCGTCTCCCGGCCTTAGTCTAGGGTATGGAATTAGGCGTCGGTTCCCATCCTTGACTAGGCATCTATGCTTAATACTCGAGACCACGTATGCTTCATTGCGTCGACACTGGAAACCATTCCTGTTCGACCAACCACTGTGGCCACAGCTTCAAACAACATATACGTGTCTCCGAGTGCATAGGAGATACCTCTGTCATATACTGACAGGGGACGGATCCTCTTCTTGGAATCCACCGTCCCCGCTACACATTTTGACTGCACTGGACAAGGCTTATAATGATCATCTTACAGAATGATCACCTCTCGCCAGATCCAAGATACAGCCGTCCTGTGCACGTGACTGCCATGATTCCTCAAGTCTGAGGATTACTCCCGTACTATCGGAACCGGGGAATCCAATCATACCGACCAAGCCTCCAAGGCTTCCATATGATGATCCCCGCGAGTCAGTCCAGTCGGCTCGACCCCAGTCGACCAACCCATCAAGATCGTGTAGGCGTCCCACGCCTGTCGCCGATGAAACACGGCACTCATCTAATGAACACGACTCTTGACGCAAGTCTCAATAGGACTCTCGATGCCCTGTCTCGAGGTCCTCGACTTGGAACGTTTCAGACCCAACTCTTAATCAGTTGGTTTCATGACCACCATCCAATGCGTGGCCCAACTGCACGAGTTGTTATCCATGGTCTGTGGGCTTTGTTGCGATATAAGTTAAACACCATTTTAACAAATGTAAGATGAGCGCAACAAAGAAGGTACCATTGGTGACGAACACTCATCTTATTCATCACGTTATAATATTACATTCACATCAAGTTGTCGGATAGGTTACAAATTGCCAAACCTATTTGCTTTCTGGTCACCTATTCCAACATAACCATGGTACTTGAGACTAATAAGTTCAACGGAACGAACTGCTCGGACTAGCTGAGAAACCTGTGGATTGTCCTCGGTTTCGAGAACCAAGGCTACGTCTTGGACGAGCCGCCACCGAGCGACTTACCGGAGGGGTCCACACCTGAAGAACGTTTGACGTTCGAGAAATGGCATGAGGACAACCGGAAAGTACGCAGTATCATACTGGCTTCGATGTCTAACGACATCCAGAAGCAGTATGAGAGGCTGGACAACGTCTCCGCCATAATGCTCCGCATGAATGAGGTTTATGCGGTTCCGGATAGGCATATTAGATATGCCGCCACAAAAGCATTCTTTGGCACCAAGCTTGCTGAAGGAGCGTCTATACAAAGTCATGGGGTCAAGATGCTCTCCCTAGTGGAGAAACTCGAGGACCTTAAAGCTGGCTTAACAATGACACGTACATTAACGTGATCCTCCAGTCGCTTCCTCCATCCTATGACCCGTTTGTTGTAAACTACAACATGAACGGATTTGAGAAATCTATTCATGAGTTGATCAACATGCTGGTCCAATACGAGGCAACGACCCAGAAGTCGGCGCCGGCGGTATTGATAGGAGAGGCTTCGACCTCCAAGGCGAATGGCAAGAGGGCCGGATGCTGGAAGAGGAAGAAGGGTAAAGGGAAGACGGTTGCAGCCCTTGCTTGTGCTCCGGGTGTCCCTGTTGCTCCGGTTGGACCGAGCAAAGGGAAAGGGAAGGCCCATGGTTCTCAGCGGTCCAAGGCAAATGATCTCTGCATTCATTGCCAAGGGAAGGGATATTGGAAGAGGGAGTGCCCACAACTCCTCTCCAATTTAGGTATGTTTGTGTTCAACGGTATAATTGGATTATGACCACGAAACACAAACGAAAACGTGATGATCATAATAACGCGCAGATATGGCATGCGAGGTTAGGTCATATCTCTAAAGATAGGATAAGAAGGTTGGTGGACTCAAAGAGTCTAGAAACAGACGATTTGGACAACCTGCCAACCTGCGAATCCTGTCTGAAGCGAAAGATAACCAAGAAACCCTTTGTTGAACAAAGCACGCTAGCCAGTGGTCTGTTGGATTTCATCCATGCGGATGTCTGTGGCCCATTAAATACTCAGGCTAAAGGTGGGTACTAGTACTTCATAACCTTTACCGATGATCACTCACGGTATGGTTATGTTTACCTGATGAGGTACAAGTCTGAAGCCTTTGGAAGGTTTAAGGAATACAGACTTGAAGTAGAGAACCAAACTGGTCGAAAGATCAAAGCCCTTCGGTCAGACCGAGGTGGAGAGTATTTAAGTGGAGAGTTTATTGATTATCTAAAAGAGAATGAGATTCTCTCTCAGTGGACCCCTCCTGGAACACCACAGCTTAATGGTGTGTCTGAAAGAGGAATCGGACCTTGTTGGACATGGTCCGATCCATGATGAGTTTTACCGAACTCCCCCTTTCTTTCTAGGGATACGTTCTTGAGACGGCGGCCAAAGTTTTGAACTTAGCGCCATCTAAAAATGTATCCCAGACGCCATATGAGATATGGCATGGCAAGCCTGCCTCCTACAAATACTTGAAAGTGTGGGGTTGCCCGCATATGTCAAGAGATTAGTGGGAGATAAACTGGACTCAAGGCCTAGTTTATGCAGGTTCATCGGCTATCCAAAAGAAACTGCGGGGTATTATTTCTATGATCCCTCCGAGGAAAAGGTTTTTGTCTCGCGAAACACAGTGTTCTTGGAAAAGGGTTTTCCATTGGATAGTCAACGCGATGAGGTGCTCCTTGAGGTATCAAGTGAGGCACACCATGAGGCGGCAGTGACTCTGAGCCAGTAGTTCCCACTGATATTGTTACAGTCCTCCGTAGGTCGGCCAGAGTATCCCATGCACCTGATAGGTATGGATTTCTGGGCCTGACCGGTCAGTTGGGTAATGATCCAAAGACATATGGAGAAGCGATGTCAGACATCGATTCGGACAAGTGGCTGGAGGCCATGAAATCCGAGATGGACTCGATGGGTACAAATAAGGTTTGGACCCTAGTAGATTCACCCAAAGGGGTTAAACCCGTAGGGTGTAAATGGGTCTACAAACTGAAAGATTGTGGATCGTCCTGGAAAAATAGCGCGAATGCGGAAGCGAGGTATAAAATTAAAATACAAAAATTAAACATGCTTTGATAAAATAAATAAACACGTTCAAGGGGTGTGCCCTTCAACTTTCCCGGGTGTTCGGTGTATCTCATGAAATTAAAATCATAAACAAATCATGGAGGCCATAGGATTGAAAAGTAAAAGGAACGAAAAAAATTAAATCGGAACCTACCGATTGTCGTTTTCGTCTTCTAACTGCTACTCGCGTTTGTTCCCCGATTTGCTCCAAGTCTCGTTCTTGAGACTCTCGAAACAGTAACACGCAATCCACCCACGTATCTTGCACGTCGTGCTAGCGAATGAACAAGTATAATATTGGAGAGGATGAATTAATAACACGTTATTAATTAACGATATTAATTCTCCTTTTTTGATCTAATGTTCCAAGAACAAAAGAATCAAGAAGTGTTTTCTTGTTTGAGGAGAGAGAGAGAGGGCGGACGAGAGGGGAGAGGGAGAGAGCCTAATTTGTGTGTGTGTGTGTGTGTGTGTTGGAATTTCATCACTTTTCAAATAGTGAAAGACTTGGACTATATATAGAGGAGGAGTTTAATCCTCTTTAAACTCCAACTCTAAAGAGGTCTATTTTGACTAGAATTTTGACCTAGTCAAAGTAGTATTTGACGTAGTCAAATTAATCCTAGCCATCCATCTCTCTGTTTCAATCTCAACCATTAATTTACTTTAATGGAATATTTAAATCCTATTAAATATTCCAAGGCCAAATAAATAAATATAATAAATTATAAATATTTATTTTAGGCCTATTAAATTAATCCTCTAATAAATCTAATTTATTAGATTAATTCCTTTTATCAAATAATAGGAATTAATTCTCCAAGAAAATAAAGGACCCGATTAAATCCATTTTAATCATTCCTTTTCTCAATATTTAATTCTAAATAAAATACTTGATATGTGTGGATTGTGTGTGACTCTTTAGGTTCACCTTTCAACTAGACTTGGTCGGATTCCTATAATCCATCCGTTACCATGGGTGGCCATCTAGCAACGGTCCATGGCACTAGAGACTAGGTGAAATATCCGGGTATGAACATTTAGGCTCTAACAGTACACTTGTCCTTCTGTCTACGGTCTCACCACTTAGGGTGTAGGGCACGGAAAAATGCAGGTACCCATTTTTGGACCTTAGAGTCGGTCTGTCCTTACTAAACGCCGCAAGGGAAGCCTTCCCTTCTGTTCAGTTACTGTGGCCACAGATTTTAGGGACAAGACACAGAGCATACGTGAGACTCAACTGTCAATGCTTTTGACAGGAGAAAGATCCTTTCTTGGAAACTACTGTCACTTTGTACACCAGAGCTGCACTAGACATGGCTTATGACTACTCAAGTGCTTCTTGGCAATCTCTCACCATATCTAAGATACAGACCTGATACATAGGTAAACTCAACAGTTCCTCAAGTCAAAGGACTTGTCCTGTACTGTTGGAACCGGGAATACACGTCATACCTTGCTGACCTTACTCAAGGTCCTCCGTAAGATGGTTCTCGCGAGTCACCTCAGTCAGCTGCTCCCCAGCAGGCTAACCACTAACACTGCTCAGACGACCTTCGTCACCCGTTGATGAAATACGACAGCAGATGCTTAGTGCAAGTCTCAAAGGGAATCCCGGTACCCATTTTCGAGATTCCTTGACTTGGAGTTTTCTGGACTGATTCGGCGGGATTGATTTCATGGACCTACCTCCAAGCGTAGTCCTAGTCCCAAAATGGGCTTTCAGTCCGTGGGCTTTGTTTGCGTAGTGAACAGATAGATAAAGCAGTAAAGTGAACGCAAACAAAGTAATGCCAGAATGAATTTCACTTAATAGTTTTATCAAAACACTGAAATTATCTAGAGATAGGTTACATTTTGCCCGCCAAGATTGGCTACATGGTCACCTATTCTAACAATCTCCCAGTTGACCTTTAAAGCTAATCGCCCATATATCTAATCCCCATTTTCTCAAGATGTTGCGTATGAGCGCTCTGCGACATAAGCTTTGTCAGCGGATCTGCTGTGTTGTCTGCTGAGTTGACTCGGTCCATCCGAACGTCACGTCTTCCTACCATTTCTCTTAGAAGATGGTAGCGTCTAAGAATGTGTTTGGAACGGTGATGAGATCTCAGTTCCTTTGCTTGCGCTATTGCACCGTTGTTATCACAGAAGATGACAACGGGCTCGGCGATGCTAGGCACTACACCCAACTCTTGGATGTAGTTTCTCATCCAAACCGCTTCCTTGGCAGCTTCTGAAGCTGCTATGTATTCAGCCTCTGTGGTGGAGTCAGTAGTGGTTACTTTGCTTGGAACTTTTCCAAGCCACTACTCCTCCATTGACTTTGAATACGTAACCTGATTGAGACTTGGCATCATTGTCATCAGACTAGAAGCTAGCGTCGCTAAAGTCTTCCAGAATCAGTTCTCTATTGCCATAGACTAAGAACATTTCCTTAGTCGTCCTTAGGTACTTAAGGATGCCTTAACAACATTACAATGTGCGTCTCCTGCGCAGGACTGATATCTGCTTGTTACGCTCAAAGCGTAAGCAATGTCAGGCCTGGTGCAGTAGGCACATATTGATGCTTCCTACGGCAGAAGCACAGGGGATGACTTTCATCCTTTCAAGTTCCTTATCAGTCTGCGGGGACTGTTTCTTGGACAACTTGATCCCATACCTCATGGGAAGGAATCCTCGTTTGGAGTTGTCCATTCGATATCTCTTTAGAACTTTCTCCATATACGAGTTTTGGGTGAGCCCTAACATCCTTTTAGATCCGTCCCTGACGATCTGGATGCCTAGGATGTAGTAGGCTTCACCCAAGTCCTTCATGGAAAACTGGGTTGACAACCATGCTTTTGTGTCCCCCAACATTCTAACGTCATTACCAATGAGTAGAATGTCATTCACATAAAGCAGTAGGAACACTATAGAGCTCCCACTGACCTTTTTGTACACATAAGGGTCGATTCGTTCTTGATGAAGTCATAGCCCGTATTACTTCATCAAAGCGAATGTTCCAACTTTAGGATGCTTGTTTGAGGCCATAGATGGACTTCTGGAGACGACAGACCTTCTGTTCCTCTCCAGTGACTGTGAAACCCTCCGGCTGATCCATATAGATCTCTTCCTCAACGAAACCGTTAAGGAAGGCCATTTTCACGTCCATCTGCCATATCTCATAGTCATACCATGCTACTATGGTGAGCAGGATCCGAATGGATTTAGCCACGGGTACTGGCGAGTAGGTATCCTCAAAATCGACCCCGGGTCGTTGAGTGTATCCACTGGCTACAAGCCTAGTCTTGAAGGTTGTGACTTCTCCATCAATGCCAAGTTTGCGCTTGTAGACCCACTTACAGCCCACTGGCTTAACACCTTTCGGTGGATCTACAAGTCTCCAGACTTGGTTCTCGTTCATGGAGTCCATTTCGGTTTTCATGTCCTCAAGCCATTTCCCGGAGTCAATGTTAGACATCACTTCTCCATATGTCTTAGGATTGTTATCCAAAAGACCGGTCGTACTTAGAAAGCCATATCTCACTAGAGGTCTGGACTCTCTAGTAGACCTACGGAGGACGGGAACGTCAGTGGTGACTGTGGGTGCTGACTGTATCGGAGCTGGTGGTTCAGGAACCGGGGCTGGCTGTTCCTGAGGCTGTCCTTCATGCCTAGCATGTTGGACTTCTCGAGGTTGGTCAGCCCTTCGGGTGTCTATCCTGAATCCTCTAAGTTAGGGTTCTGCGGCTACCTCTGATGGCTGGATTCCATTACTTGATTCCTCAAGGATCAGCTCATCAGGTTGGACATCCTCTGGGAAGCCTTGCTCCAAGAATACTGCATTCCTTGAAACAAACACCTTTTGTTCCAAGGGGTCATAGAAGTAATAACCCGCAGTTTCTTTAGGGTATCCAACGAACCTGCATAAGCTAGACCTGGATTCTAGCTTATCTCCCACTAACCTTTTGACGTATACGGGGCTACCCCACACTTTCAAGTAGTTGTAGGATGCAGGCTTGCCGTGCCATATCTCATATGGCGTTTCGGTCAATACACTGGTAGGCGCCAAATTTAGCAACTTGGCCGCTGTTTCCAACGCATAGCCCCAAAAGGACAAGGGTAATTTGGTAAAACTCATCATGGATCGAACCATGTCCAACAAGGTTCAATTCCTCCTTTCAGAGACACCATTCAATTGTGGTGTCCCGGGAGGGGTCCATTCAGATATTATACCATTTTCTTTTAGATAATTGCAGTTGGTCTGGTTCTCCACTTCAAGTCTGAATTCTTTAAACCACTCAAGAGCTTCAGACTTGTACCTCATTAAGTAAACATAACCATACCGTGAATGATCATTGGTAAAGGTTATGAAGTAGGAGAACCCACCTCGGGCCTGCGTCCTTAGTGGTCCACATACGTCTGTATGGAGCAAGTCCAACAGTCCTATGGCAAAGCCTGCTTTGTCCTACAAAGGGCTTCTTGGTCATTTTCCCTCTTAGACAAGACTCACAAGTTTGGTAGCTCACTCAAGTCCCTTACATCTAGGTTTCTTGAGTCTACCGATCTTTTCATCCTATCTTGGGATATATGACCTAGCCTAGCGTGCCACAGTCGTGCGTTCCCGTTATTATCTATTTTACGTTTGTGTTGAGCACTGAGAACGAAGTTTGTTTTGTTGCAAGATATAGAGCCCGTTATTTAATGTAGCAAGTAGATGAGCAATTCCACACTGAAGGACAAGCGGATCTGCCCGGGAGCGCGAGTGGAAGCGAGGGAAGCGAGAAATTGTGCGTAAATTTAAATCAAATTCAAATACGCGAATCCCAAGGGGTGTACCCTTGGGTGCTCACCGGGCGTTCGATGTAGGATGTGTAAATATTAAAACATATATTTAAAGCACATAGGGCATAGATATATAAATGAAATCAATCAAAGCGTAATAAACCGTTACCTTTGATTGTTTAGCGTATGCTCCCGGCTACTTGCGTTGTTCCTTCTCCGGAATGCTCACGAAATCCAAACGTATGGATTCTCCAAAGGTGAACCACACCACACCGGAAGAAACACACGTTCTTCTTGCTAGAAAAGAACGGGTTTAGGAAGGAATCGGTTTAAGAGAAGAACACTATGAATTAGTATTCTCTTAAACTTACTTTGTTCTTCCTCTTGATTCAAAATCAAGTGAAGAACACAAGTGTGGGAGAGGGAGAGAGCACGAAATCCAATTTACCGATTAAACGGAAGCCCGATACAATATCGTCCGGTCCATCCAATGGACTTTCCCTTAAATAATCCAATTACTTATTTTATCCTTCGAGATTGACTCAAAGTTGATCTCTCAACCTCCTCGGTGATTTGTGTGTGACCCTTTAGGTTCACCCTCAGCTAGACTTGGGCCCGTGTCCCACAAGGGCCTGTTACCATGGGTGGCCGTCTAGCAACGGTCCATGGCACTAGAGACTAGGTGAATTGGCGTGAACATTTAGGCGCCGATTCTGTACGGGTACGATCCTTCCGTCTACCGTCTCTCGGCCTTAGTCTAGGATATGGAATTGGGCGTCGGTTCCCATCCTTGACTAGGCATCTATGCTTAATACTTGAGACCACGTATGTTGCATTGCGTCGACACAGGAAACCATTCCCTGTTCGACCAACCACTGTGGCCACAGCTTTAAACAGCATGAACGTGTCTCCGAGTGCATAGGAGATACCTCTGTCACATACTGACAGGGGACGGATCCTCTTCTTGGAATCCACCGTCCTTGCTACACATTCCGACTGCACTGGACAAGGCTTATGATAATCATCTTACATAATGATTACCTCTCGCCAGATCCAAGATACAGCCGTCCTGTGCACGCGACTGCCATGATTCCTTCAAGTCTGAGGATTACTCCCGTACTATCGGAACCGGGGAAAACCAATCATACCGACCAAGCCTCCAAGGCTTCCATATGATGATCCCGCGAGTCAGTCCAGTCGGTTCGACCCCAGTCGACCAACCCATCAAGATCGTGTAGGCGTCCACGCCTGTCGGCGATGAAACACGACACTCATCCAATGAACACGACTCTTGACGCAAGTCTCAATAGGACTCTCGATGCCCTGTCTCGAGGTCCTCGACTTGGAACGTTTCAGACCCAACTCTTAATCAGTTGGTTTCATGACCACCATCCAATGCGTGGCCCAACTGCACGAGTTATTATCCATGGTCTGTGGGCTTTTTTGCGATATAAGTTAAACACCGTTTTAACAAATGTAAGATGAGCGCAACAAAGAAGGTACCATTGGTGACGAATACTCATCTTATTCATCACATAATAATACTACATTTACATCAAGTTATCAGGTAGGTTACAAATCGCCAAACCTATTGGCTTTCTGGTCACCTATTCTAACAATCTCCACTTGACCTAAAGCCAATCACCCATTGACCTCAAACCTCTTATTCAGATGGTGAGTGTCGGCAACTTGCGACATGGGCTTAGCAAGTGGATCTGCTATGTTTTCTGCGGAGCTGACTCGGTCCAACCGAACGTCACTCCTGCTATCCATCTCTCGAAGTAGATGGTAGGGTCTAAGAATACGCTTGGATCGTGATGAGATCTCGGTTCCTTTGCTAGCACTATCGCCTCGTTTGTTATCATAAAAGATAATTACAGGCTTAGCAATGCTAGGTACTACATCCAACCCTTGGATGTAGCTCATCAACCAAACCACTCCTTAGCAGCTTCCAAAGCCGCTATGTATTCAAAACTCTATGGTGGAGTCCGTCATGGTAGCCTACTTGGAACCCTTCAAAGAGACCACGCCACCATTTAGTCTAAATACAAAACCATACTGAGACTTGGCAATCATCGTCATCTAACGGGAAGCTAGCGTCGCTATAGCCTTCCAGTATCATCTCTCCACCGCCGTAGATCAAGAACATGTCCTTAGTCCTTTTAGGTACTTCAGGATAGTCTTGACTACACTCCAGTGTGCCTCCTCGGCACACGACTGATATCGACTTGTTACGCTAAAAGCGAAAGCCACATCAGGTCTAGTGCACTGAACAACATACTGTATGCTGCCTACGGCTGAAGCATAGGGGATGTCCAACATCCTTTTTAAGCTCCTCATCAATCTTAGGAGACTGCTTCTTGGATAACTTAATTCCATGCCTCATAGGAAGGAATCCTCGTTTTAAGTTCTCCATCTTGAATTTCTTCAAGACTTTCTCAATGTACGAGGATTGAGCCATTCCTAACATCCTTCTAGATCTATCCCTATAGATCTTGATGCCAAGGATGTAGGATGCCTCGCCCATATCCTTCATGGAGAATTGTGTTGACAACCAAGCTTTAGTGGTACCCAACATCTTAGCATCATTCCCAATGAGCAAGATGTCATCCACGTAAAGCACCAGAAACGCAACTGAGCTCCCATTGATCTTCTTGTATACACAAGGATCGGACTCATTCTTAATGAAATCATATCCCCGTATGACTTCATCAAAGCGTATGTTCCAGCTTCGTGAAGCTTGTTTGAGGCCATAGATGGACCTTTGGAGACGGCAGACCTTCTGCTCTTCTCCAACAGTTGTGAAACCTTCCGGCTGATCCATATAGATTTCTTCTTCTACGAAACCGTTGAGGAAGGCCGTTTTCACGTCCATCTACCATATTTCATAGTCATACCATGCTGCTATGGCAAGTAGTATCCGAATGGACTTGGCCATTGCTACGGGCGAGTAGGTTTCCTCAAAATCGACCCCGGGTCGTTGAGTGTAACCTTCCGCCACAAGCCTGGCTTTGAAGGTTGTAACCTCCCCGTCAGCTCCAAGCTTACGTTTGTAGACCCATTTACACCCTACGGGTTTAACCCCTTTGGGTGGATCTACTAGGGTCCAAACCTTGTTTGTACCCATCGAGTCCATCTCGGATTTCATGGTCTTAAGCTACTTGTCCGAATCAATGTCTGACATCGCTTCTCTGTACGTCTTTGGATCATTATCCAACTGACCGGTCAGGCCCAGAATCCATACCTATCAGCTGCATGGGATACTCTGGCCGACCTACGGAGGACTGGAACAATATCAGTGGGAACTTCTGGCTCAGATGTCACTGCCGCCTCTTGGGGTGCCTCACTTGATTCCTCAAGGAGCACCTCATCGCGTCGACTATCCGATGGAAAAACCTTTTTCCAAGAACACTGCGTTTCGCGAGACAAAACCTTTTGCTCGGAGGGATCATAGAAATAATACCCCGCAGTTTCTTTTTGGATAGCCGATGAACCTGCATAAACTAGACCTCAAGTCCCGTTTATCTCCCACTAATCTCTTGACATATACGGGGCAACCCCACACTTTCAAGTATTTGTAGGAGGCAGGCTTGCCATTGCCATATCTCATATGGCGTCTGGGATACCTTTTTTTTAGATGGCGCCAAGTTCAAAACTTTGGCCGCCGTCTCAAGAGCGTATCCCCAGAAGGAAAGGGGGAGTTCGGTAAAACTCATCATGGATCGGACCATGTCCAACAAGGTCCGATTCCTCCTTTCAGACACCCCATTAAGCTGCGGTGTTCCAGGAGGGGTCCACTGAGAGAGAATCCCATTCTCTTTTAGATAATCAGTAAACTCACCACTCAAATACTCTTCCACCTCGGTCCGACCGAAGGGCTTTGATCTTTCGACCGGTTTGGTTCTCTACTTCAAGTCTGTATTCCTTAAACCTTCCAAGGCTTAAGACTTTGTACCTCATCAGGGTAAACATAACCATGCTGTGAGTGATCATCGGTAAAAGGTTATGAAGTACAAGTACCCACCTCTAGCCTGAGTATTTAGTGGACCACAGACATCTGTATGGATCAAATCCAACAGACCACTGGCTAGCGTACTTTGTCCAACAAAGGGTTTCTTGGTCATCTTTCCCTTTAGACAGGATTCGCAGGTCGGTAGGTTGTCCAAATCATCTATTTCTAGACTCTTTGAGTCCACCAAGCTTCTTATCCTATCTTTAGAGATATGACCTAACCTCGCATGCCATATCTGTGCGTTATTATGATCATCACGTTTTCGTTTGTGTTCTGCACTCATAATCCAATTAGACTGTTGAAGTATGTACAGACCGTTGACCAATGTACCAAGCAAATGAGAAATACCATATTCGATAATGAAAAAAAACGTTTTTATTGATGGTAAATTCATATCCCTCCTTAGCAAGGACCGGGATGGAAACAATGTTTTTAATCATGCTAGGTACATAGAAACATTCGTTCAGTGCAATTCTAACATGACTACTAATGGCTAACTCTAGTGATCCTACGGCCTCCGCAGCAAGCAACGGCCTTGCCATCGCCTAGCCTCAGGATCATCTCATCCTTGGTTAGCCTTTTGCTTCTTTGCAGGTCCTCGAGTTTCTCCACTAGGGAGAGCATCTTGACCCATGACTCTGTACAGACGCTCCTTCAGCAAGCTTGGTGCCAAAGAATGCTTTTGTGGCGGCATATCTAATATGCCCTATCCGGAACTGCATAAACCTCGTTCATGCGGAGCATTATGGCAGAGACGTTGTCCAGCCTCTCATACTGCTTCTGGATGTCGTTAGACATCGAAGCCAGTATCATACTGCGTACTTTCTGGTTGTCCTCATGCCATTTCTCGAACGTCAAACGTTCTTCAGGCGCGGACCCCTCCGGTAAGTCGCTTGGTGGCGGCTCGTCCAAGACGTAGCCTTGGTTCTCGAAACCGAGGACAATCCTCAGGTTTCTCAGCCAGTCCGAGTAGTTCGTTCCGTTGAATTTGTTAGTCTCAAGAAATCATGGTTAACGGGTTCTTAGACATATCTACATTAATGAAAATGTAAAGCAGAAATTAGCAGATGATGGTAATATTATTGTTCAAGTTGAAGACTTGGTCTTTTAGTCTTTAACCCTCCCACTATTTATACGAAAGTCCGCCACTCTCAAGCGGAGTTTCGGGAAACCATTTCCTAGTGGGCTTGGGATCCACAAGCGTAATCTCCATGCCCCGCTTTTACGATTCACATGAAGAAGACCTTGTGGGAGATATCCAATATCATTCTCATCCAATGAGATTCCCAAGACATTTGCCTCACTTATTCACATGGTCCCGAGGACTCCAAGCGAACCATGTTACTCAGTGTTGGCCCGACCCATTAACCAAATCATGCCTCAAACTGTCGCTCCCACGACTCGTGAGACAGGGAAAACAACGAGCGCAGTCTTTTTGTTCACAACAATAGTGCAACTTTCCCCTAGTCCAAGTGTGCCACGACTCGTGAGACCACAGTTGGGTAGTGGTAGCTTCCTCACCACATTGCTGTGGATGGAAGGCTCGGACAGACCAAAAATACCATTTTGATCCAAGTCCGTTCTGGGCCTACTATTTAATTTGGTCCAACCAAATGAGAGTTTGTGTATGACCGAGACATCATCACATTATTGTGTTTTAGCATGCATAAATATCCAATATTTAAAGCGATAAATAAATACGCCGCATGCAGAAAACATAGCATACCCCTGTTTAGGATGATCACAAGCCCAACCTATGCGACCCACTGAGCCCGCAGTGAGTCTATGGTCTGTCTAGGGTGGTCCTAAATTATTACAACAATAATAAACTCATTGTCATTCCAATGGGCCTTGAAGTGCTTCTTGTTTCACGCCTTGATGCTCCTCCTTGGGGTCTCCGACTCCAATTGCTTTGTTAAAATTGAAACCTCACCAATCCTATCTACTCTCATTACAACTGAAAGTAATACATCGGTAATAAAGAAAACAAGCCTTAACATCATGAGGCTGAAAATACGGGAGATGATAGTCCCAAAAACAAGAGGCACGCAGGCCCCACCCACAGAAAATAAATGATCATACATTCATGTATACATTCGGTCTAGGGCTCTTGTGATCATCCCATGTTGATTCCATCAACTCACATAACATAATTATTCCAAATAATCATGCATAAATAACCAATGGATATTCCAAATATCCAAGGGATGTCCAACATCACAAAAGCATAAATGTACAAATAATATGCAAAATTCAAATTTTAAATTGAATGGACATTTTAAACAATGCATCCAATGCATGTATTAATCCCAAATTAATTAAGCAAATTTAATCCAAGGAATAATCCAATTATTCCAAAATCAAAAATGCAAAATTAATATATTTCAGAATATTGTGCAGAAAATATAGAAAATCAAATTTTTCGAAAAAAGTCGAAAAACGGTACAAAACGGCCAAGCCGTTGTGCCGGCCGGCCGGCGCGCGCACAGGGCAGCGCGCGCGCGTGCGCGCTGTGCCGCGCGCTGGCCTCGGCCAGCAGCGGCCACTGCCGGCCCGATCAATTTTTATTTTTATTTTTTTTTGTTTTTCAAAACTGTTTCAGCACATTAACAGTAATATTATTGTGAAAATAAGCATGCAATTTTAGATCTAATCTAACAAAATTAAGCATGCCAAAAGTCCATTAAATCCAAACAATTGAATCATCATATTATGCATACATTTATGTATTCTAACATGCCAATAAAGCCATTTAAAAGCAAGTAGATCATGCCAAACACATAGATCTATGCCCCTTACATCGAACCGGTCTCTGATACCACTTGAAGGAAAAGCGGATCCGCCCGGGAGCGCGAGCGGAAGCGAGGAAGCGAGAAATTGTGCGTAAATTTAAATCAAATTCAAAATACGCGAATCCCAAGGGGTGTACCCTTGGGTGCTCAACCGGGCGTTCGATGTAGGATGTATAAATATTAAAACATATATTTAAGCAGATAGGGCATAGATATATAAATGAAATCAATCAAAGCGTAATAAACCATTACCTTTGATTGTTTAGCGTATACTCCCGGCTACTTGCGTTGTTCCTTCTCCGGAATGCACACGAAATCCAAACGTATGGATTCTCCAAAGGTGATCCACACCACATCGGAAGAAACACACGTTCTTCTTGCTTGAAAAGAACAGGTTTAGAAGGAATCGGTTTAAGAGAAGAACACTATGAATTAGTGTTCTCTTAAACTTACTTTGTTCTTCTTCTTGATTCAAAATCAAGTGAAGAACACAAGTGTGGGAGAGGGAGAGAGCACGAAATTTGAGAGAGAGGAGAGGGATTTTTGTCTTCTCTTTTTCCTAAAAAAAGATGAATAATGAATCACTAATTCTTGGTGTTGTATATTCTAATATATATACATAATTACTGTGATTATTGGAATGTGTCTAGGTTCATCCAATGATGTCTAGATTCATTCCAATCAATCACCATTAATTCTTCAATCAAGCCTACCAAAATTTATGGTATGATCAAATCATACCAAAAGGGAAGAGCTTGATTGGAGTTGATTTGTCTCTTTCCAAAAGAGATAAGTCAACATACCACCTAGCATGAAACATGGCTGATTTTGCTTCCTCCAAGGGAGCATGTCGGCCATGTTTAATTAAGGGAAGAAGTCCAACTTCTTCCTATTCCAAAATAGGAATTATTTCTCCTCTCGGGTATAATTTAATGGACCGGGTTTTATCATAATCCAATTACGACGAACCCAACATTAAACCCAATTTAATGTCCATTTAAATTATTCATGTTGATCTTTTAATCCAATTAAAAGGTCCAACGTCTCAACGTCTCAACTTTCAATATTTAATCGAAAATCTAATTTACCGATTAAACGGAAGCCCGATACAATATCGGCCGGTCCATCCAATGGACTTTCCCTTAAGTAATCCAATTACTTATTTTATCCTTCGAGATTGACTCCAAGTCGATCTCTCAACCTCCTCGGTGATTTGTGTGTGACCCTTTAGGTTCACCCTCATCTAGACTTGGGCCCGTGTCCCATAAGGGCCTGTTACCATGGGTGGCCGTCTAGCAACGGTCCATGGCACTAGAGACTAGGTGAATTGGCATGAACATTTAGGCGCCGATTCCGTACGGGTACGATCCTTCCGTCTACCGTCTCCCAGCCTTAGTCTAGGGTATGGAATTGGCGTCGGTTCCCATCCTTGACTAGGGATCTATGCTTAATACTTGAGACCAGGTATGCTTCGTTGCGTCGACACAGGAAACCATTCCCTGTTCGACCAACCACTGTGGCCACAGCTTTAAACAGCATGAACGTGTGTCCGAGTGCATAGGAGATACCTCTGTCACATACTGACAGGGGACGGATCCTCTTCTTGGAATCCACCGTCCTCGCTACACATTCCGACTGCACTGGACAAGGCTCAGAATGTGTAGCGAGGACGGTGGATTCCAAGAAGAGGATCCGTCCCCTGTCAGTATGTGACAGAGGTATCTCCTATGCACTCGGAGACACGTACATGCTGTTTGAAGCTGTGGCCACAGTGGTTGGTCGAACAGGGAATGGTTTCCTGTGTCGATGCAATGAAGCATACGTAGTCTCGAGTATTAAGCATAGATGCCTAGTCAAGGATGGGAACCGACGCCCAATTCCATACCCTAGACTAAGGCCGGGAGACGGTAGACGGAAGGATCGTACCCGTACGGAATCGGCGCCTAAATGTTCACGCCAATTCACCTAGTCTCTAGTGCCATGGACCGTTGCTAGACGGCCACCCATGGTAACGGGCCCTTGTGGGACACGGGCCCAAGTCTAGTTGAGGGTGAACCTAAAGGGTCACACACAAATCACCAAGGAGGTTGAGAGATCGACTTGGAGTCAATCTCGAAGGATAAAATAAGTAATTGGATTACTTAAGGGAAAGTCCATTGGATGGACGGGCCGATATTGTATCGGGCTTTCATTTAATCGGTAAATTGGATTTTCGATTAAATATGGAAAGTTGAGATGTTGAGACGTTGGATCTTTTAATTGGATTAAAAGATCAATGGGAATAATTTAAGTGGACATTAAATTGGATTTAATATTGGGTTCGTCATAATTGGATTACGATAAAACCCGGTCCGTTAAATTATACCCGAGAGGAGAAATTAATTCCTAATTTAGAATAGGAAGAAGTTGGACTTCTTCCCTTAATTAAACATAGCCGATATGCTCCCTTGGAGGAAGCAAAATCAGCCATGTTTCATGCTAGGTGGTATGTTGACTTGTCTCTTTTGGAAAGAGACAAATCAACTCCAATCAAGCTCTTCCCTTTTGGTATGATTTGATCATACCATAAATTTTGGTAGGCTTGAGTGAAGAATTGATGGTGATTGATTGGAATGAATCTTGACATCCTTGGATGAACCTAGACACATTCCAATAATCACATTAATTATGTATATATATTAGAATATACAACACCTAGCATAAGTGATTCATTATTCATCTTTTTCTAGGAAAAAGAGAAGACAAAAATCCTCTCCTCTCTCTCAAAATTTCGTGCTCCCTCCCTCTCTTACACTTGTGTTCTTCACTTGATTTTGAATCAAGAAGAAGAACAAAGTAAGTTTAAGAGAACACTAATTCATAGTGTTCTTCTCTTAAACCGATTCCTTCCTAAACCCGTTCTTTTCTAGCAAGAAGAACGTGTGTTTCTTCCGGTGTGGTATGGATCACCTTTGGAGAATCCATACGTTTGGATTTCGTGAGCATTCCGGAGAAGGAACAACGCTAGTAGCCGGGAGCATACGCTAAACAATCAAAGGTAACGGTTTATTACGCTTTGATTGATTTCATTTGTATATCTATGCCCTATGTGTTTAAATATATGTTTTAATATTTACACATCCTACATCGAACGCCCGGTTGAGCACCCAAGGGTACACCCCTTGGGATTCGCGTATTTTGAATTTGATTTAAATTTACGCACTTTTCTCGCTTTTTCTCGCTTCCGCTCGCGCTCCCGGACGGATCCGCTTGTCCTTCACCAACATCTTAGCAAATGTAAGATGAACGCAACAAAGAAGGTACCATTGGTGACGAATACTCATCTTATTCATCACATAATAATATTACATTTACATCAAGTTATCAGATAGGTTACAAATCGCCAAACCTATTGGCTTTCTGGTCACCTATTTCTAACACACACCTCATCAAATAAAAGCAATTTTTATTGATCATAAACTCATAACTACTATTGTCTAACAATGGAATGGAAATGATGTTTTTAATCATACTAGGTACAAAATAAACTTGCTCTAATTATATGCTAATACTATCACTAACTACTAGAGTAGTAGATCCTACTGCTTCTGCCGAGATGGCCTTGCCATTCCCAAGCTTTAGGATCATTTCCCCGCTACCCAGTTTTCTGCTTCTTTTCAGCACCTGCAAATCATTGCAAATGTGAGCTCCACAGCCGGTATCTAATAGCCAAGAGGCAGAATTAGTGACCATATTAACTTCGATCACAAATATACCTTGGTTAGAGAAGAGCTTGGGGCACTCTCTCTTCCAATGCCCTTTCTCACGGCAATTGATACATATGTCATATGCCTTCGACTGTTGCTTGGAGACAACCTTTCCCTTTCCTTTGCCTTTCCCTCTTTGTCAATGGGAACACTCTTAGTGTTCGTAGCTGCTTTGACGGTCTTTCCCTTCCATTTCTTCTTTTTCCAACGTCCAGCACCTTTGCCTTTCGTCTTGGAAGTTGAAGCACCTCCAAACAATACCGAAGGCGTGGACTTCTTAGTCGTTGCCTCGTATTGCACCAACATATTAATCAACTCATGAATGCCCTTCTCAAGTGCGTTCATGTTCTAGTTGACAATAAATTGGTCAAAGGAGGGTGCGAGTGACTGAAGGATCACATCTATGTATGTTTCATTATCGAGACCTGCCTTTAGGTCCTCGAGCTTTTCCACTAGGGTAACCATTTTAACCCCGTGCTCTTGTACAGAGGATCCTTCTGTCATTTTGGTTCCAAAGAACGCCTTGGTTGCGACATACCTAGTATGCCGGTCCGGGACTACATAGCAATCCTTAAGGCGAGCCATGATGGAAGGGACATCGTCTAGCCTTTCATACTGCTTCTGAATCATATTCTTCATTGAAGCAAGTATGACACTACGGACCTTCCGGTTATCCTTATGCCAAGTCTCGAACGTCTCACGTTCTTTCCGGCGTGGATCCTTCCGGTAAGGTCCTAGGGAGAGGCTCGTCTATGACGTAGCCTTGGTTCTCATAATCCAAGACTATCCTGAGATTACGCAACCAGTCATTGTAATTGGTTCCATTGAATTTGTTTGTCTCAAGAATGGTTGAAAGTGGGTTCTTAGACATTTTTAAATCTACATTTAAAACAGAGTTCGCGATCAGCAGAATATAAAAGACGGTGGTTTGATAAAAATTAAATGCATAGTCTTTAGTCATTTAATGCTCCCACTATTTATACGAAAACACGGTACTCTCAAACGTGATTTTCGGGAAACCCTTTCCTAGTTGGCTTGGGATCCACAGCAATTTTTCCCATACCCCGCTTTTACGATTCGTATGGAAAAAATCTTGTGGGAGGTATACCATACCATTCTCGTTCCACGAGATTCCCAACATTGTTGCCTCACCCTTTCACATGATCTCGAGGACTCTAAGCGAATCATGTTAATTGGGCGTTAGACCCGACCCAACCGACCGAGCCATAGACCCACTGTTACCCCCACGACTCGTGAGACAAGTAATAGTGGTCTATTTTTCGTTGATGACACAGTGCAGCTTCTTTTAAGTACAATAACGTGCCACGACTCGTGAGACCACGCTATTAACCTAAATCAGCTTCCTCACTATGCCATGGATTGGAAGGCATGGACAAACTCCTAGAGTTCATGTCCATTTTGACTAGGGTCTAATATTTGGACATTGGTCCAACCAATGTGAGAGTAGTAAAGGCCGAGATCTCATAACATAATACATCTACACATTCATCCATAATGTGTAATAAATAAATGCATCCATAGTAGTTATATGATAAATAAAAAACGCCATTCATCCATCATAATAACCACATGCAAAATTAAAGCCTAGCACGCCCCTGTTGGATGATCACGAGCCCGAATCCTATGCGATCCACTGAGCCCGCAGTGGATCTATGGTCAATCTAGGGTTGGTCCTATACTCTTACATTAATAGTAACCCAATCATCATTCTGATGGGCCTTGGTCTCTTTCCTCTTTCCTCACTTCATGGAAACGCCTTGGAACCTCCAGTCTGGGCTCTCCATGTGGACCTTCCTTCTTCTCCATCAATTACATAAAAATTAAAACCTCACTCCTATTCTACTCTCCTTACATATTAAAAAATAGAAACCCCAACGAAAACCCGGGGGGAGTCATGAGGAGGGAGATAGAATGCCTTATTATTCCAAGAAAACTAGAAAGAGAGAAAGAGAAAGCAGTAAAAGAGGCACACAGGCCCAACATAAAATTAAACCATACATTCGGTCTAGGGCTCGTGATCATCCGTTTCGTCCAACACACATAATTATATGATCTAATCACACAATAATAATATACCAATAATACATGATAACCAATCATAATTATTCAAGATAAAATAATTAAATAAAATGCGTAGCATGTGAAAATATGGCATAACCGTTGGTAATAATATTTTCTCGTTTTAGGAAAACCTTTCCTCATTAGTTTTAAGTAAAATATTCCTGGGATTCCCAATCCAATATATTTTACTTCCGAATATAATGTCTTAGAAATTTAGGCAAAAATGAACAAAAAACGAATTTCCAGAATTAATTAAAAAAATTAAAACTGAAAAGTAAACAAAATAAAAATAGGGAGAAACCCTAGCAACACCGGCCGCCGCCACCGACAGCAGCTAGCCGGCGTGCGCGCAGGGCAATAGGCTCTGCCTGCCGCCCCTGCGCGCGAGCAGGCACTGCCAAACCCGGCGCGCGCGCGCAGGCCCTTGCCTACGTGCGCGCGCGCCTGGTCGGTAGCAGGCCGCGCGTCCTGGAGCTCCGGCAGGCTGTCGCGCACGCAGGCTCCCTTGCCCACGCGCGCGCTGGCCTGCTGGTCGCCAGCCGCGCATCTGCCCTGCGCACGCGCGCCTGGCTCCGCCTAGTCCCTGCGCGCGCGCGGACTCTCGAACGCGCATCCGCCTGGCTCCGCCTGGTGCCCGCGCACGCGCTCGCGCGTGGCCACTCTAGCCGCGCGTCCGGACGCGCAGGCTTCCAGCACACTGGCCTGGCGCACGCGCGCGGGCTTACCTGTCGGTTTGCGTGCTCGTCCGGCCAGCGGCTGCCCAGCCTCTGCACACGGCTGCGCGCGGTATGTCCAGCCTCTGCACACGGCTGGGCGCGGCCAGCCTCCGGCTGGTCGGTGTGCGGCGTTTCTTCGTTCTTTGTTCAATTTTCACCCCTGTTTCCGACGAAAAAATAGAAAAATGCCAAGAATGCAATAATCACATGAATTAAAAGCAAGAAACGACATGCTTTAATAATCAAGAAACCAAGAATTATTTAAAACATGCCAAAAACCCATTTCATGCTTAAAACGCACATTAAACCCTAGGCCTATACACCAAACGGGGCTCTGATACCACTGAAAGATTGTGGATCATCCTCGGAAAATAGCGCGAATGCGAAAGCGCGGTATAAAATTAAAATACGAAAATTAAACATGCTTTGATAAAATAAATAAACATGTTCAAGGGGTGTGCCCTTGAACTTTCCCGGGTGTTCGGTGTACCTCATGAAATTAAAAGCATAAATAAATCATGGAGGCCATAGGATTGAACAATAAAAGGAACAAAAAAAATTAAATCGGAACCTACCGATTGTCGTTTTCGTCTTCTAACTGCTACTTGCGTTGTTCCCCGATTTGCTCCAAGTCTCGTTCTTGAGACTCTCCAAACAGTTACACGCAATCCACCCACATATCTTGCACGTCGTGCTAGCGAACGAACAAGTATAATATTGGAGAGGATGAATTAATAACACGTTATTAATTAACGGTATTAATTCTCCTTTTTTGATCTAATGTTCCAAGAACAAAAGAATCAAGAAGTGTTTTCTTGTTTCAGGAGAGAGAGAGGGCGGACGAGAGGGGAGAGGGATAGAGCCGAATTTGTGTGTGTGTGTGTGTGTGTGTGTGTTGGAATTTCATCACTTTTCAAATAGTGAAAGACTAGGACTATATATAGAGCAGGAGTTTAATCCTCTTTAAACTCCAACTCTAAAGAGGTCTATTTTGACTAGGATTTTGACCTAGTCAAAGTAGTATTTGACCTAGTCAAATTAATCCTAGCCATCCATCTCTCCGTTTCAATCTCAACCATTAATTTAATTTAATGGAATATTTAAATCCTATTAAATATTCCAAAGGCCAAATAAATAAATATAATAAATTATAAATATTTATTCTAGGCCTATTAAATTAATCCTCTAATAAATCTAATTTATTAGATTAATTCTTTTTATCAAATAATAGGAATTAATTCTCCAAGAAAATAAAGGACCCGATTAAATCCAATTTAATCATTCCTTTTCTCCAATATTTAATTCTAAATTGAATACTTGATGTATGTGGATTGTGTGTGACTGTTTAGGTTCACCTTTCAGCTAGACTTGGTCGGATTCCTAGAATCTGTCCGTTACCATGGGTGGCCATCTAACAACGGTCCATGGCACTAGAGACTAGGTGAAATATCCGGGGATGAACATTTAGGCTCTAACAGTACACTTGTCCTTCTGTCTACGGTCTCACCACTTAAGGTCTAGGGCACGAAAAATGCAGGTACCCATTTTGGACCTAAGTGTCGGTCTGTCGTTACTAAACGCCGCAAGGGAAGCCTTCCCTTCTGTTCAGTTACTGTGGCAACAGATTTTAGGGACAAGACACAGAGCATACGTGAGACTCAACTGTCAATGCCTTTTGACAGGAGACAGATCTTTTCTTGGAAACTACTGTCACTTTGTACACCAGAGCTGCACTAGGCATGACTTATGACTACTCAAGTGCTTCTTGGCAATCTCTCACCATATCTAAGATACAGACCTGATACACAGGTAAACTCAACAGTCCCTCAAGTCAAAGGACTTGTCCTGTACCGTTGGAACCGGCAATACACGTCATACCTTGCTTACCCTACTCAAGGTCCTCCGTAAGACGGTTCTCGCGAGTCACCTCAGTCAGCTGCTCCCCAACAGGCTAACCCACTAACACTGCTTAGACGACCTTCGTCACCCGTTGATGAAATACGACAGCAGATGTTTAGTGCAAGTCTCGAAGGGAATCCCGGTACCCATTTTTGAGATTCCTTGACTTGGAGTGTTTCGGACTAATTCGGCGGGACTGATTTCATGGACCTACCTCCAAGCGTAGTCCCAGTCCCCGAAATGGGCTTTCAGTCCGTGGGCTTTGTTTACGTAGTGAACAGATAGATAAAGCAGTAAAGTGAATGTAAACAAAGTAATGCCAGAATGAATTTCACTTCTTTATTCATTAATAGTTTTATCAAAACACTGAAATTGTCTAGACATAGGTTACATTTTGCCCGCCAAGATTGGCTACATGGTCACCTATTCTAACATAAACGTATGCTTGGAGCTGACGGGGAGGTTACAACCTTCAAAGCCAGGCTTGTGGCGAAAGGTTACACTCAGCGACTCGGGGTCAATTTTGAGGAAACCTAATCGCCCGTAGCAATGGCCAAGTCCATTCGGATACTCCTTGCCATAGCAGCATGGTATGACTATGAAATATGGCAGATGGACGTGAAAACGGCCTTCCTCAACGGTTTTGTAGAGAAAGAGATCTATATGGATCAGCCGGAAGGTTTCACAACTGTTGGAGAAGACCAGAAGGTCTGCCGTCTCCAAAGGTCTATCTATGGCCTCAAACAAGCTTCCCGGAGCTGGAACATACGTTTTGATGAAGTCATACGGGGATATGATTTCATCAAGAACGAGTCTGATCCTTGTGTATACAAGAAGATCAGTGGGAGCTCAGTTGCGTTTCTGGTGCTTTACGTGGATGACATCTTGCTCATTGGGAATGATGCTAAGATGTTGGGTACCACTAAAGCCTGGTTGTCAACGCAATTCTCCATGAAGGATATGGGCGAGGCATCCTACATCCTTGGAATCAAGATCTACAGGGATAGATCTAGAAGGATGTTAGGAATGGCCCAGTCCTCGTATATTGAGAAAGTCTTGAAGAGATTCAAGATGGAGAACTCAAAACGAGGATTCCTTCCTATGAGGCATGGAATTAAGTTATCAAAGAAGCAGTCTCTTAAGATTGATGAGCAACTTGAAAGGATGTTGGACATGCCCTATGCTTCAGCCGTATGCAGCATACAGTATGTTGTTCAGTGCACTAGACCTGATGTGGCTTTCGCTTTGAGCGTAACTAGCCGATATCAGTCGTGTGCCGCGGAGGCACACTGGAGTGCAGTCAAGACTATCCTAAAGTACCTGAAAAGGACTAAGGACATGTTCTTGATCTACGGCGGTGGAGAGTTGATACTGGAAAGGCTATAGCGACGCTAGCTTCCAGTCGGATGACGATGATGCCAAGTCTCAGTTTGGTTTTGTATTTAGAACTAAATGGTGGTGTGGTTACTTGGAAGAGTGCCAAGTAGGCTACCACGGCGGACTCCACCATAGAGTTTTGAATACATAGCGGCTTTGGAAGCTGCTAAGGAGTGGTTTGGTTGATGAGCTACATCCAAGGGTTGGATGTAGTACCTAGCATTGCTAAGCGTGTAATTATCTTTTATGATAACAACCAGGTGATAGCGCTAGCAAAGGAACCGAGATCTCATCACGATCCAAGCATATTCTTAGACGCTACCATCTACTTAGAGAGATGGATAGCAGGAGTGACGTACGGTTGGACCGAGTTAGCTCCGCAGAAAACATAGCAGATCCACTTGCTAAGCGAATGTCGCAAGTTGCCCATACTCTCCATCTGAATAAGAGGTTCGAGGTTAATGGGTGATTGGCTTTAGGTCAAGTGGGAGATTGTTAGAATAGGTGACCAGAAAGCCAATAGGTTTTGCCAATTAGTAACCTATTCGACAACTTGATGTAGATGTAATATTATTATGTGATGAATAAGATGAGTATTCTTCACCAATGGTACCTTCTTTGTTGCGCTCATCTTACATTTGTTAAAATGGTGTTTAACTTATATCGCAACAAAGCCCACAGACTGTTAGAATAGGTGACCATGTAAGCCAATTTTGGCAGGAATATGTAACCTATGTCTAGACAATTTCAGGTGTTTGATAAAACATATATGAATAAAGAAGTGAAGATTCATATGGCAAGACTTTGTTTACGTTCACTTATCTGCGTTTACATTTCTGTTCACTACGCAAACAAAGCCCACGGACTGAGAATCGATTTCGGAGACTGGGACTACGCTTGGAGGTAGGTCCATGAAATCAGTCTTACCGAATCAGTCCAAAAATCTCCAAGTCAAGCAATCTCGAAAATGGGTACCGGGATTTCCTTTGAGACTTGCACTGAGCATCTGCTGTCGTATTTCATCGACGGGTGACGAAGGTCGTCTAAGCAGTGTTAGTGGGTCAGCATGCTAGGGAGCAGCTGACTGAGGTGACTCGCGGGAACCGTCTTATGGAGGACCTTGAGTATGGTCAGCAAGGTATGACGTGAGTTCCCGGTTCCAACGGTACAGGTCAAGTCCTGTAGCTGTTGAAGACGAAAACGACAACGGGTAGGTCTCGTTTAATATTTTCGTCCTCTTTAAAATTCTACCCTATGGCCTCCATGATCATTTACATGTTGTTTACTCATGAGATGCATCGAACACCCGGGAATCTCAAGGGCAAACCCCTTGAGCGTGTTCTTTAATCTGATTAAAGCATGCTTTAAATTTTTGTATTTTATTTTATATCGCACTTCCGCATTCGCGCAATTTCCCAGGACGATCCACATATTCTTTCAGTGGTATCAGAGCCCGATACGGTGTATAGGCCTAGGGTTTATGTGCGTTTTAAGCATGAAACATGATATTGGCATGTTTTTAATTAAATCTGGACTTTCTTGATTTTAAAGCATGTCGTTTTATGGCTTTTGGTTCGTGTGAATTTCTGAATATTGGTATTTTTCTATTTTTCTTGGGAAACGGGGTGGAATAATTGAACGGAAAATGAGAAACGCCACAGCCGGCCAGCCGGGAGGGCTGGCTGCGCGGAGCCGCGCGCTGCCGGCAGGGCAGACGCGCGCAGGCAAGGGAAGCCTGCGCGTGCCCGTCCAGCCGGTCGTGCAGGGGCAGCGCGCAGCTAGGGTGGCTGCGCGCAGGCGCGCGCGCACGCAGACGAGGGTGTCTGCGCGCACAAGGCTGCGCGCCTGAGAGTCCGCGCGCGGAAGGACACCGGGCAGCGCCGCCAGGCGCGCGCGCACGCAGACGGAGGAGTCTGCGCGCGCGCGCGCCCGGCAGGCGTGCCCAGTGCACGTCTGCGTGCACATTGCGCAGGGCAAGGGCGCGGCCGGCAGCCAGCAGGCCAGCGCGCGAGCGAGGCAAGGGAGCCTGCACTCGCGACAGCCTGCCGGAACGCCAGGCCGCGCAGCACGCTGCCGGCCAGGCGCGCGCGCACGCAGGCAGGCTGAGCCTGCTGCCCTGTGCGCGCGCCGGCAGGCCGGCGACAGCGGCGACCGGTGCTGCTGCTAGGGTTTTTTTAAACCCTAGTAGTGTTTTCTTTTATTTTCTTAATAATTTTCAGATTTAATTTTGAATTAATTCTGAAAAATCGTTTTTGGGGTTCAATTATGCCTAATTTTCTAAAGACATTATTTTAGGAGTAAAATACATTGGATATGGAATCTCGGGGTTATTTTACTTAAAATAATGAGGAAAGGTTTTCCTAAAACGAGAAAATATTATTACCAATATTTATGTTTTATTTTTTTTCACACGTTATGCACATATTCATTTATTTCTTATTTTGTATAATTATGATTGGAAATCATGAATCGTTGGTATATTGTAATTATGTGATTATATCATGTGATTATGTGTGTTGAATGGAAATGGATGATCACGAGCCCTAGACCGAATGTATGGTTTAATTTCTGTTGGGCCTGTGTGCCTCTTTTACTGCTTTCTCCTTCTCTCTTTCTAGTTGCCTTGGAATAATAAGGCATTCTACCTCCCTCCTTGTGTACTCCCCCTGGGTTTTCGCTGGGGTTTCTTTCTATTTTTTATATGTAATGAGAGTAGACTAGGAGTGAGATTTTCTTTTTTATAATCGGTGGAGAAGAAGGAAGGACCACATGGAGAGCCCAGACGGGAGGCCCCTTGGAGTTTTCCATAAAGTGAAGAAAGAGAAAAGAGACCAAGGCCCATCAGCATGATGATTGGGTTACTATTAATGTAATAGTGTAGGACCAACCCTAAATTGACCATAGATCCACTGCGGGCACAGTGGATCGCATAGGATTCGGGCTCGTGATCATCCAACAGGGGTGTGCTAGGCTTTAATTTTGCATGTGGTTATTATGATGGATGAATGGGTTTTTATTTATCATATAACTGCTATGGATGGTTTAATTTACGCATTATGGATGGATGTGTGAATGTTTATTTATTTTGAGATCTCGGTCATTCACTACTCTCACATTGGTTGGACCAATGTTGAAACATTAGACCCTGGACAAAATGGACATGAACTCTAGGAGTTTGTCCATGCCTTCCAATCCATGGTTTAGTGAGGAAGCTGTTTTAAGTCAATAGCGTGGTCTCAAGAGTCGTGGCACGTTATTGTACTTAAAAGAAGCTGCACTTTGTCATGAACGAAAAATAGGCTGCTGTACCTGTCTCACGAGTCGTGGGGGTACCAGTGGGTCTGTGGCTCGGTCGATTGGGTTGGGTCTAACGCCCAAATAGCATGATTCGCTTGGAGTCCTCTGGATCATGTGAAAGGGTGCGGCAATAATCTTGGGAATCTCGTGGAATGAGAATGGTATGGAATACCTCCCACAGGATTTTTTCCATGCGAATCGTAAAAGCAGGGTATGGGAAAAATCTCTGTGGATCCCAAGCCCACTAGGAAAGGATTTTTCAAAAAATCACGTTTGAGAGTACCGTGCTTTCGTATAAATAGTGGGAGGATTAAATGACTAAAGTCCATGCATTTAATCATTTTTTATCAAACCATCGTCTTTTATTTTCTGTTGATCACGCGCTGTTTTCTAAATGTAGATTTAAAAAATGTCTAAGAACCCACTTTCAACCATTCTTGAGACAAACGAATTCAATGGAACAAATTACAACGACTGGTTGCGCAATCTCAGGATAGTCCTAGATTACGAGAACCAAGGCTACGTCATGGACGAGCCTCTCCCTAGGACCTTGCCGGAAGGATCCACGCCAGAAGAACGTGAGACGTTTGAGACATGGCATAAGGATAACCGGAAGATCCGTGGCGTCATACTTGCTTTGATGACCAATGAGATTCAGAAGCAATATGAAAGGCTAGACGACGTCCCTTCCATAATGGCTCGCCTTAAGGATTGCTATGCAGTCCCGGACCGGCATACTAGGTATGTCGCGACCAAGGCGTTCTTTGGAACTAAAATGACAAAAGGATCCTCTGTACAAGAGCACGGGGTTAAAATGCTTACCCTGGTGGAAAAGCTCGAGGACCTAAAGGCAGGTCTCGATAATGAAACGTAGATAGATGTGATCCTTCAGTCACTCCCACCCTCCTTTGACCAATTTATCGTCAACTACAACATGAACGCACTTGAGAAGGGCATTCATGAGTCGATCAATATGTTGGTGCAATACGAGGCAACGACTAAGAAGTCCACGCCTTCGGTATTGTTTGGAGTACTTCGACTTCCAATACGAAAGGCAAAGGCGCCGGACGTTGGAAGAAGAAGAAAGGGAAGGGAAAGGCCGTCAAAGCAGCTACGAACACTAAGAGTGCTCCCATTGCCAAAGGGAAAAGGTTGTCTCCAAGCAACAGTCGAAGGCATATGACATATGTATCAACTGCCGTGAGAAAGGGCATTAGAAGAGAGAGTGCCCCAAACTCTTCTCGAACCAAGGTATTTATGTGATTGAGGTTAATATGGTCACTAATTCTGCCTCTTGGGTATTGGATACCAGCTGTGGAGCTCACATTTGCAATGACTTGCAGGTGTTGAAAAGAAGCAGAAAACTGGGTAGCGGGGACATGATCCTGAAGCTTGGGAATGGCAAGGCCATCTCGCAGAAGCAGTAGGATCCGCCACTCAAGTGATTAGTGATAGTATTAGCATAGATTTAGAGCAAGTTTATTTTGTACCTAGTATGATTAAAAATATCATTTCCATTCCATTGTTGGACAATAGTGGTTATGAGTTTAGAATCAATAAAAATTGCTTTTATTTGATGAGGTGTGGAATTGCTCATCTACTTGGTACATTGCATAACGGGCTCTATATCTTGCAACAAATGAATTTCGTTCTCAACACTCAACACAAACGAAAATTAGATAAGAACGGGAACGCACGTCTGTGGCATGCTAGGCTAGGTCACATATCCCAAGATAGGATGAAAAGGTTGGTAGACTCAAAGAACCTAGAGGTTGGGGACTTGAGTGATCTACCTACTTGTGAATCCTGTCTAAGAGGGAAAATGACCAAGAAGCCCTTTGTAGGACAAAGTAGGCTTGCCACGGGTCTGTTGGACTTGGTCCATACAGACGTATGTGGACCACTAAGGACGCAGGCCCGAGGTGGGTTCTCTTACTTCATAACCTTTACCGATGATCATTCACGGTATGGTTATGTTTACCTAATGAGGTACAAGTTTGAAGCTCTTGAGAGGTTTAAAGAATTCAGACTTGAAGTAGAGAACCAGACCAACTGCAAAATTAATGTCCTACGGTCAGACCGAGGCGGTGAATACCTTAGTAGGGAGTTCCTAAATTATCTAAAAGAACATGGTATAATATTAGAATGGACACCTCCAGGAACACTACAGTTAAATGGTGTCTCTGAAAGGAGGAATTGAACCCTGTTGGACATGGTTCGGTCCATGATGAGTTTTACCAAACTGCCCTTATCCTTTTGGGGCTATGCACTAGAAACGGCGGCCAAGTGGTTGAATTTGGCGCCTACCAGTGCATTGACCCAAACGCCATATGAGATATGGCAAGACAAGCCTGCGTCCTACAACTACTTGAGAGTGTGGGGTAGCCCCGCATACGTCAAGAGGTTAGTGGGAGATAAGCTAGAATCTAGGTCTAGCTTATGCAGGTTCGTTGGATACCCTAAAGAAACTGCGGGTTATTACTTTCATGACCCCTTGGAACAAAAGGTGTTTGTTTCAAGAAATGCAGTATTCTTGGAGCAAGGCTTCCCGGAGGATATCCAACCTGATGAGGTGATCCTTGAGGAATCAAGTGATGGAATCCAGCCATCAGAGGCAGCCACGAAACCCTTACTTAGAGGATTCAGTATAAACAGCCGAAGGGCTGACCAACCTCGAGAGGTCCAACATGCTAGGCATGAAGGACGGCCTCAGGAACGGCCAGCCCCGGTTCCTGAACCGCCGGCTCCGATACAGTCAGCGCCCACAGTCACCACTGACGTTCCCGGTCTCCGTAGGTCCACTAGAGAGTCAAGACCTCCAGTAAGGTATGGCTTTCTAGGAGTGACCGATCTTTTGGATAACGATCCTAAGACATATGGAGAAGCGATGTCTGACATTGACTCCGGGAAACGGCTTGAGGCCATGAAAGCCGAAATGGACTCCATGAGCGAGAACCAAGTCTGGAGTCTTGTAGATCCACCGAAAGGTGTTAAGCCAGTGGGCTGTAAGTGGGTCTACAAGCGCAAACTTGGCGTTGATGGAGAAGTCACAACCTTTAAGGCTAGGCTTGTAGCTAAGGGATACACTCAACGACCCGGGGTCGATTTTGAGGATACCTACTCGCCAGTAGCCATGGCTAAATCCATTCGGATCCTGCTTGCCATAGCAGCATGGTATGACTATGAGATATGGCAGATGGACGTGAAAACGGCCTTCCTCAACTGTTTCGTTGAAGAAGAGATCTATATGGATCAGTCGAAGGGTTTCACGGTCACTGGAGAAGAATAGAAAGTCTGTCGTCTCCAGAAGTCCATCTATGGCCTCAAACAAGAATCCCGAAGTTGGAACATTCGATTTGATAAAGTAATACGGGGTTATGACTTCATCAAGAACGTATCCGACCCTTGTGTATACAAGAAGGTCAGTGGGAGCTCAATAGTATTCCTAGTGCTTTATGTGGATGACATTATACTTATTGGTAATGACGTTAGAATGTTAGGAAACACTAAAGCATGGTTGTCAACCCAGTTTTCCATGAAGGACTTGGGTGAAGCTTCCTACATCCTAGGCATCCAGATGGTCAGGGACAGATCTAAAAGGATGTTATGACTCACCCAAAACTCGTATATGGAGAAAGTCCTAAAGAGATATCGAATGGACAACTCCAAACGAGGATTCCTTCCCATGAGGCATGGGATCAAGTTTTCCAAGAAACAGTCCCTACAGACTGATGAGGAACTTGAAAGGATGAAAGTCATCCCCTAAGCTTCTGCCATAGGTAGCATCCATAATGCGGTCCACTGTACTAGGCCTGACATTGCATACGCTTTGAGCGAAGGAACCGAGATCTCATCACCGTTCCAAACACATTCTTAGACACTACCATCTTCTTAGAGAAATGGTAGGAAGAGGTGACGTCCGGATGGACCGAGTCAACTCAGCAGAAAACACAGCAGATCCACTGACAAAGCGCTCATACGCAACATCTTGAGAAGATGGGGATTAGACATGTGGGCGATTGGCTTTAAAAGTCAAGTGGGAGATTGTTAAAATAGGTGGCTATGTAAGCCAATTTTGGCAGGAATATGTAACCTATGTCTAGACAATTTTAGGTGTTTGATAAAACATTTATGAATAAAGAAGTGAAGATTCATATGGCAACACTTTGTTTACGTTCACTTATATCTGCTATTACATATCTGTTCACTACGCAAACAAAGTCCACGGACTGAGAATCGATTTCGGAGACTGGGACTACGCTTGGAGGTAGGTCCATGAAATCAGTCTTACCGAATCAGTCCGAAAATCTCCAAATCAAGGAATCTCGAAAATGGGTACCGGTATTCCCTTTGAGACTTGCAGTAAGCATCTGCTGTCGTATTTCATTGACGGGTGACGAAGGTCGTCTAAGCAGTGTTAGTGGGTCAACATGCTAGGGAGCAGCTGACTGAGGTGACTCGCGGGAACCGTCTTACGGAGGACCTTGAGTATGGTCAGTAAGGTATGACGTGAGTTCCCGGTTCCAACGGTACAGGTCAAGTCCTTTGACTTGAGGAACTGCTGAGTTTACCTGTACATTAGGTCTGTATCTTAGATATGGTGAGAGATTGCGAAAATACTCTTAAGTAGTCATAAGCCATGTCTAGTGCAGCTCGGGTGTACAGAGTGACAGTAGTTTCCAAGAAAGGATCTGTCTCCTGTCAAAAGGCATTGACAGTTGAGTCTCATATATGCTCTGTGTCTTGTCCCTAAAATCTGTGGCCACAGTAACTGAACAAAAGGGAAGGTTTCCCTTGCGGCGTTTAGTAAGGATAGACCGACACTTAGGTCCAAAATGGGTACCTGCATTATCCGTGCCCTAGACTCTAAGTGATGAGACCGAAGACAGAAGGACAAGTGTACTGTTAGAGCCTAAATGTTCATCCCCGATTATTTCACCTAGTCTCTAGTGCCATGGACCGTTGCTAGATGGCCACCCATGGTAACAGACGGATTCTAGGAATCCGACCAAGTCTAGCTGAAAGGTGAACCTAAAGAGTCACGCACTATCCACACACACTTAGTATTTAATTTGGAATTAAATATTGGAGTAAAGGAATGATTAAATTGGATTTAATCAGGTCCTATATTTTCTTGAAGAAAATAATTCCTTCTATTTGATAAAGGGAATTAAATTAATAAATTGGATTTATTAAGGGAGTTAATTTAATGGGCCTAGAATAAATATTAATATTTATTTATTATATTTATTTGGCCTTTTGGAATATTTAATAGGATTTAAATATTTCATTAAATTAAATTAATGGTTGAGATTTAATGGGAGAGATCAAAGGCTAGGATTGAATTTGACAAGGTTATATTCTACTTTGACTAGGACTTTGACTAGGTCAAAATCCTCGTCAAATTAAGCTTCTAAAGAGGTGGAGTTTAAAGAGGATTAAACTCTTCCACTATATAAACCCCTAGCCTTGCACCTTTTGAAGGATGATGAAATTCCAACACACACACAACACAGACTCATTTTCAGCTCTCTCTCCCCTCTCTCTCGCCCGCCCTCTCTCTCCACTCTCTCCAAGAAATTCTTTTCTAGTTCTCTTGTTCTTGGAACATTAGAACTTAGATGAATCAATACCGTTAATTCATAACGTGTTGTTGATTCATCCACTCCAAAATATACACTTGATCTTTGCTAGCACGACGTGCAAGATACGTGGGTGGATCGTGTGTCACGATTTGGAGGGTCTCTAGAACGAAATCTCGGTGCAAAACGGGGAACAACGCGTGTAGCTGTTGAAGATGAAAACGACAACGGGTAGGTCTCGTTTAATATTTTCGTCCTCTTTAATTTTCTACCCTATGGCCTTCATGATCCTTTACATGTTGTTTACTCAAGGGCACACCTCATGAGCGTGTTCTTTAATTTGATTAAAGCATGCTTTAAATTTTTGTATTTTATTTTATATCGCGCTTCCGCATTCGTGCAATTTCCCAGGACGATCCACATATTCTTTCACAGACCATGGTTAACAACTCGTGCAGTTGGTCCATGCATTGGATGGTGGTCATGAAACCAACTGATTAAGAGTTGGGTCTGAAACGTTCCAAGTCGAGGACCTCGAGACAAGGCATCGAGAGTCCTATTGAGACTTGCGTCAAGAGTCATGTTCATTGGATGAGTGCCGTGTTTCATCGAGGACAAGCGTGGACGCCTACACGATCTTGATGGGTTGGTCGACTGGGGTAGAGCCGACTGGACTGACTCGCGGGGATCATCATATGGAAACCTTGGAGGCTTGGTCGGTATTATTAGTTTTCCCCGGTTACGATAGTACGGGAGTAATCCTTAGACTTGAGGGATTATGGCAGTCGCGTGCACATGACGGCTGTATCATGGATCTGGCGAGAGGTAACCATTCTGTAAGATGATTATCATAAGCCTTGTCCAGTGCAGTTGGAATGTGTAGCGAGGACGGTGGATTCCAAGAAAAGGATCCGTCTCCTATGCACTCGGAGACACGTTCATGCTGTTTGAAGCTGTGGCCATAGTGGTTGGTCGAACAGGGAATGGTTTCCTGTGTCGACGCAATGAAGCATACGTGGTCTCGAATATTAAGCATAGACGCCTAGTCAAAGATGGGAACCGACGTCCAATTCCATACCCTCGGGATAAAATAGGATAAAATAAGTAATTGGATTACTTAAGGGAAAGTCCATTGGATGGACGGACCGATATTGTATCGGGCTTTCGTTTAATTGGTAAATTGGTTTTCGATTAAATATGGAAAGTTGCGACGTTGAGACATTGGATCTTTTAATTTGATTAAAAGATCAACGGGAATAATTTAAATGGACATTAAATTGGATTTAATATTGGGTTCGTCGTAATTGGATTACGATAAAACCCTGTCCGTTAAATTATACCCGAGAGGAGACATAATTCCTATTTTGGAATAGGAAGAAGTTGGACTTCTTTCCTTAATTAAACATGGCCGACATGCTCCCTTGGAGGAAGCAAAATCAGCCATGTTTCATGCTAGGTGGTATGTTGACTTATCTCTTTTGGAAAGAGACAAATCAACTCCAATCAAGCTCTTTCCTTTTGGTATGATTTGATCATACCATAAATTTTGGTAGGCTTGATTGAAGAATTGATGGTGATTGATTGGAATGAATCTAGACATCCTTGGATGAACCTAGACACATTCCAATAATCACATTAATTATGTATATATATTAGAATATACAACACCAAGCATAAGTGATTCATTATTCATCTTTTTCTAGGAAAAAGAGAAGACAAAAATCCTCTCTCCTCTCTCTCAACTCTCGGTCTCTCTCTCTCTCTCACACTTGTGTTCTTCGCTTGATTTTAAATCAAGAAGAAGAACAAAGTAAGTTTAAGAGAGCACTAATTCATAGTGTTCTTCTCTTAAACCGATTCCTTCTTAAACTCGTTCTTTTCTAGCAAGAAGAACGTGTGTTTCTTGCAGTGTGGTGTGGATCACCTTTGGAGAATCCATACGTTTGGATTTCATGAACATTACGGAGAAGGAACAATGCAAGTAGCCGGGAGCATACGCTAAACAATCAAAGGTAAAAGTCTCCTTATGCTTTAATTGATTTATTGTATATATATCTATGACCTATGTGTTTAAATATATGTTTCCAATATTTAAACATTCTACATCGAACGCCTGGTTGAGCACCCAAGGGTACACCTCTTGGGATTCGTTTATTTAAATTAGATTTAAATTTACGCATCATTTTCTCGCTTTCTCACTTCCGCTCGCGCTCCCGGGCGGATCTACTTGTCCTTCAGGGACTTGAGTGAGCCACCTGTTAGAATAGGTGACCATGTAAGCCAATTTTGGCAGGAATATGTAACCTATGTCTAGACAATTTCAGGTGTTTGATAAATCATTAATGAATAAAGAAGTGAATTTCATTTGGCATCACTTTGTTTGTGTTCACTTATATTTGTTTTCCATATCTGTTCACTACGCAAACAAAGCCCACGGACTGAGAATCAAGTTTGGGGACTGGGACTACGCTTGGAGGTAGGTCCATGGAATCAGTCTTCCCGAATCAGTCCGGAAATCTCCAAGTCAAGGAATCCCGAAAATGGGTACCGGGATTCCATTTGAGACTTGCACTAAGCACCTGCTGTCGTGTTTCATCGACGGTGACGAGGGTCGTCTAAGCAGTGTTAGTGGGTTAGCATGCTAGGACGCAGCTGACTGAGGTGACTCGCGGGAACCGTCTTACGGAGGACCTTGAGTATGGTCAGCAAGGTATGACGTGTATTCCCGGTTCCAACGGTACAGGCCAAGTCCTTTGACTTGAGGAATTGCTCAGTTTACCTGTACGTTAGGGCTGTATCTTAGATATGGTGAGAGATTGCCAGAATTCTCTTTGGTAGTCATAAGCCATGTCTAGTACAATTCTGGTGTACAAAGTGACAGTAGTTTCCAAGAAAGGATCTGTCTCCTGCCAATAGGTATTGACAGTTGAGTCTCATGTATGCTCTGTGTCTTGTCCCTAAAATCTGTGGCCACAGTAACTGAACAGAAGGGAAGGATTCCCTTGCGGCGTTTAGTGAGGACAGACCGACACTTAGGTCCAAAATGGGTACCTGCATTATCCGTGCCCTAGACTCTAAGTGATGAGACCGAAGACAGAAGGACAAGTGTACTGTTAGAGCCTAAATGTTCATCCCTGAATATTTTACCTAGTCTCTAGTGCCATGGACCGTTGCTAGATGGCCACCCATGGTAACGGAAGGATTCTAGGAATCCGACCAAGTCTAGCTGAAAGGTGAACCTAAAGAGTCACACACTATCCACACACATTTAGATATTTAATTAGGAATTAAATATTGGAGTGAAGGAATGATTAAATTGGATTTAATCGGGTCCTTTATTTTTTTCTTGGAGAAATAATTCCTTCTATTAGATATAAGGAATTAAATTGATAAATTAGATTTATCAAAGGGATTTATTTAATGGGCTTAAATAATATTTATATTTATTTTAGCCTCTTGGAAATATTTAAATAGGTTTTAAATATTCCATTAAATTAAATTAAATCAACGGTGAGATGAATGGGAGAGATGGATGGCTAGGATTGTTTTTGACTAGGTCAAAACACTACTTTGACTAGGACTTTGACTAGGTCAAAATCCTAGTCAAAATAGAGTTCTTGAAAGAGGAGTTTAAAGAGGATTAGACTCCTCTTCTATATAAACCCCTAGCATCCTACAAGTTGAATGATGATGAAACTCCAACAAACACACTACAACACACACACACGGATTCTCTCTCCCTCTCTCTCGTCCGATTCTCTCTCCCTCTCCAAGAAATATTTTCTTGGTTCTTTTTGTTCTTGGAACATTAAGAACTTGATGAATCAATACCATTAATCAATAATGTGTTATTGATTCATCCACTCCAAAAACATAAACTTGTTCGTTGCTAGCACGACGTGCAAGATACGTGGGTGGATCGTGTGTGACGATTTAGAGGGTCTCAAAGACGAGATCTTGGTGCAAAACGGGGAACAACGCTTGTAGCCGTTGAAGACGAAAACGACAACGGGTAGGTCTCGTTCTAATTTTTCGTCCTCTCTTTAATTTCCAACCCTATGGCCTCCATGATTTATTTTGTGATATTCGTTCATGAGATACACCGAACGCCCGGGAAATTTCAAAGGCACACCCTTTGAAACGTGTTTTAATTTAAAAGCATGTTTAAATTTCATATTTAATTTTAATTATACCGTGCTTCCGCATTCGCGCTTTTCCCGGGACGATCCACAATTTCTTTCAGTGGTATCAGAGCCCGGTTCGGTGTATAGGCCTAGGGTTTATGTGCGTTTTAAGCATGAAACGTGATTTAGCATGTTTTAATTGAATCTTGAATTTCTTGATTATTAAAGCATGTTATTTTATTGCTTTTAATTCGTGTGAATTTATGAATGTTGGTGCTTTTCTGTTTTTCTTGGGAAACGGGATGGGAAATTAATCTGAAAAACGAGAGAAAACGCCACAGCCGGCCAGCTGGGAAGGCTGGCCGCGCGCAGCCGAGCACTGCCGGTAGGCGGACGCGCGCAGGCATGGGAAGCCTGCGCGCGCGCGCACTGCCTGCCACGCAGGGGCATGGCTGCGCGCGGGCGTGCGCGCGGGTAGACAAAGGAGTCAGCGCGCGCGCGCCCGGCAGGCACGCCCATGCGCGCGCGCGCGCAAGGCTGACGGGCGGGGAGCCCGCGCGCGGACGGCGGCGCGCGCACGCAGACGGAGGCGTCTGCGCGCGCGCCCGGCAGGCACGCCCAGTGCGCGTCTGCGCGCGCGCTCTGCGCACAGCGCAGGCACACGGCCGGCGGCCAGCAAGCCAGCGCGCGCAAGGAAGAGGAGCCTGCGCGCGTGTCGGCCTGCCGATGCGCTAGGCCGTGCAGTGCGCTGCCGGTCAGGCGCGCGCGCAAGCAGGCAGGGGCCTGCGCGCGCGCCCGGCCGGCTGGCTGCCGCAGGAGGCGGCGGCCGGTGGCTGTGAAGCTAGGGTTTTGAAACCCTAGTGTTATTTTATTTTAAATTAATTTTCAGTTTTAATTTTGAATTAATTCTGAAAAATCATTTTTTGGGTTCAATTTTTCCTAAGTTTCTAAAGACATTATTTTAGGAGTAAAATAAATTGGATTTGGAATCCCGGGGTTATTTTACTTAAGATATGAGGAAAGGTTTTCCTAAAACGAGAAAAAAGGATTAATATTACCAATATTTATATTTTTTTTTTATTTTCACACGTTGCGCACATGTTCATTTATTTTCATCTTGAATAATATGATTGGAAATCATGTGTTTGTTGGAATACTATGATTATGTGATTGGATCATGTAATTACGTGTGTTGGATGGAAATGGATGATCACGAGCCCTAGACCGAATGTATGGTTTAATTTTCTGTTGGGCCTGTGTGCCTCTTTAACTGCTTTTTCCTTCTCTCTTTCTAGTGCCTTGGAATAATAAGGCTTTCTACCTCCCTCCTTATGTACTCCCCCGGGTTTTCGCTGGGGTTTCTATTTTTTAATATGTAATGAGAGTAGACTAGGAGTGAGGTTTCTTTTGTAATTGGTGGAGGAGAAGGAAGGACCACATGGAGAGCCCAGACCGGAGGTCCCTTGGAGTTTTCCATGAAGTGAAGAAAGAGAATAGAGACCAAGGCCCATCAGCATGATGATTGGGTTACTATTATTGTAATAGTATAGGACCAACCCTAGATTGACCATAGATCCACTGCGGGCTCAGTGGATCGCATAGGATTCGGGCTTGTGATCATCCAACAGGGGCGTGCTAGGCTTTAATTTTGCATGTGGTTATTGTGATGGATGAATGGGTTTTTATTTATCATATAACTGCTATGGATGGATTTTATTTATGCATTATGGATGAATGTATGCATATATATTATGAGATCTCGGTCATTCACTACTCTCACATTGGTTGGACCAATGTTGAAATATTAGACCCTAGATAAAGTGGACATGAACTCTAGGAGTTTGTCCATGCCTTCCAATCCATGGCACAGTGAGGAAGCTGTTTTAGGTCAATAGCGTGGTCTCACGAGTCGTGGCACGTTATTGTACTTAAAAGAAGCTGCACTATGTCATGAACGAAAAATGGGCTGCTGTTACCTGTCTCATGAGTCGTGGGGGTACCAGTGGGTCTGTGGCTCGGTCGATTGGGTCGGGTCTAACGCCCAATTAGCATGATTCGCTTGGAGTCCTCGGGATCATGCGAAAGGGTGAGGCAATAATCTTGGGAATCTTGTGGAACGAGAATGGTATGGAATACCTCCCACAGGATCTTTTCCATGCGAATCGTAAAAGCGGGGTATGGGAAAAATCGCTGTGGATCCCAAGCCCACTAGGAAAGGATTTCCCGAAAATCACGTTTGAGAGTACCGTGTTTTCGTATAAATAGTGGGAGGATTAAATGACTAAAGACCAAGCATTTAATTATTTCATCAAACCACCGTCTTTATTTTCTGCTGATCGCGCGTTGTTTTCTAAATGTAGATTTAAAATGTCTAAGAACCCACTATCAACAATTCTTGAGACAAACAAATTCAATGGAACAAATTACAACGACTGGTTGCGCAATCTCAGGATAGTCCTAGATTACGAGAACCAAGGCTACGTCATGGACGAGCCTCTCCCTAGGACCTTGCCGGAAGGATCCACGCCAGAAGAACGTGAGACGTTCGAGACTTGGCATAAGGATAACCGGAAGGTCCGTAGCGTCATACTTGCTTCGATGACCAATGAGATTCAGAAGCAATATGAAAGGCTAGACGATGTCCCTTCCATTATGGCTCGCCTTAAGGATTGCTATGCAGTCCCGGACCGGCATACTAGGTATGTCGCGACCAAGGCGTTCTTTGGAACTAAAATGACAGAAGGATCCTCTGTACAAGAGCATGGGGTTAAAATGCTTACCCTAGTGGAAAAGCTCGAGGACCTAAAGGCAGGTCTCGATAACGAAACGTACATAGATGTGATCCTTCAGTCACTCCCACCCTCCTTCGACCAATTTATCGTCAACTATAACATGAATGCACTTGAGAAGGGCATTCATGAGTTGATCAATATGTTGGTGCAATACGAGGCAACGACTAAGAAGTCCACGCCTTCGGTATTGTTTGGAGGTGCTTCAACTTCCAAGACGAAAGGCAAGGGTGCCGGACGTTGGAAAAAAGAAGAAGGGGAAGGGAAAAGCCGTCATAGCAGCTACGAACACTCAGAGTGTTCCCATTGCCAAAGAGGGGAAAGGCAAAGGAAAGGGAAAGGTTGTCTCCAAGCAACAGTCAAAGGCATATGACATATGTATCAACTGCCGTGAGAAAGGGCATTGGAAGAGAGAGTGCCCCAAACTCTTCTCAAACCAAGGTATATATGTGATTGAGGTTAATATGGTCCCTAATTCTGCCTCTTGGGTATTGGATACCGGCTGTGGAGCTCACATTTGAAATGATTTGCAGGTGCTGAAAAGAAGCAGAAAACTAAGTAGCGGGGACATGATCCTGAAGCTTGGAAATGGCAAGGCCATCTCGGCAGAAGCAGTAGGATCCGCCACTTTAGTGATTAGTGATACCATTAGCATAGAATTAGAGCAGGTTTATTTTGTACCTAGTATGATTAAGAACATCATTTCCATTCCATTGTTGGACAATAGTGGTTATGAGTTCAGAATCAATAAAAAATTGCTTTTATTTGATGAGGTGTGGAATTGCTCATCTACTTGGTACATTGCACAACGGGCTCTATATCTTGCAACAAACGAATTTCGTTCTTAACGCTCAACACAAACGGAAATTAGATAATAACGGGAACGCACGTCTGTGGCATGCTAGGCTAGGTCACATATCCCAAGATAGGATGAAAAGGTTGGTAGACTCAAAGAACCTAGAGGTTGGGGACTTGAGCGATCTACGAACTTGTGAATCTTGTCTAATAGGGAAAATGACCAAGAAGCCCTTTGTAGGTCAAAGCAGGCTTGCCACGGGTCTGTTGGACTTGGTCCATACAGACGTATGTGGACCACTAAGGACGCAGGCTCGAGGTGGGTTCTCCTACTTCATAACCTTCACCGATGATCATTCACGGTATGGTTATGTTTACCTAATGAGGTATAAGTCTGAAGCTCTTGAGAGGTTTAAAGAATTCAGACTTGAAGTGGAGAACCAGACCAACTGCAAAATTAAAGTCCTACGGTCAGACCGAGGTGGTGAATACCTTAGTGCCGAATTCCTTGATTATCTAAAAGAACATGGTATAATATCAGAATGGACACCTCCCGGAACACCACAGTTAAACGGCATCTCTGAAAGGAGGAACCGAACCCAGTTAGACATGGTTCGGTCCATGATGAATTTTACCAAATTGCCCTTATCGTTTTGGGGTTATGCATTAGAAACGGCAGCCAAGTTGTTGAATTTGGCGCCTACCAGTGCATTGACCCAAACGCCATATGAGATATGGCACGGCAAGCCTGCGTCCTACAACTACTTGAAAGTGTGGGGTAGCCCCGCATACGTCAAGAGGTTAGTGGGAGATAAGCTAGAATCCAGGTCTAGCCTATGCAGGTTCGTTGGATACCCTAGAGAAACTGCGGGTTATTACTTTTATGACCCTTTGGAACAAAAGGTATTTGTTTCAAGGAATGCAGTATTCTTGGAGCAAGGCTTCCCGGAGGATATCCAACCTGATGAGCTGATCCTTGAGGAATCAAGTGATGGAACTCAGCCATCAGAAATAGCCGCGGAAACCTCACCAAGAGGATTTAGGATTAACGCACGGAGGGCTGACCAACCTAGAGAAGTCCAACATGCTAGGCATGAAGGACAACCTCAAGAAAGGCCAATCCCGGCCCTGAACCGCCGGCTCCGATACAGTCAGCGCCCACAGTCACCACTGACGTTCCCGTCCTCCGTAGGTCCACTAGAGAATCCAGACCTCCAGTGAGATATGGGTTTCTAGGTGTGACCGATCTTCTGGATAACGATCCTAAGACATACGGGGAAGCGATGTCTGACATCGACTCCGGGAAATGGCTTGAGGCCATGAAGACCGAAATGGACTCCATGAGCGAGAACCAAGTTTGGAGACTTGTAGATCCACCGAAAGGTGTTAAGCCAGTGGGCTGTAAGTGGGTCTACAAGCGCAAACTCGGCGTTGATGGAGAAGTCACAACCTTTAAAGCTAGGCTTGTAGCTAAGGGATACACTCAACGACCCGGGGTCGATTTTGAGGATACCTACTCGCCAGTAGCCATGGCTAAGTCCATTCGGATCCTGCTTGCCATAGCAGCATGGTATGACTATGAAATATGGCAGATGGACGTGAAAACGGCCTTCCTCAACGGTTTCGTTGAAGAAGAGATCTATATGGATCAGCCGGAGGGTTTCACGGTCACTGGAGAAGAACAGAAGGTCTGTCGTCTCCAGAAGTCCATCTATGGCCTCAAACAAGCATCCCGAAGTTGGAACATTCGATTTGATGAAGTAATACGGGGATATGACTTCATCAAAAACGAATCTGACCCTTGTGTATACAAGAAGGTCAGTGGGAGCTCTATAGTGTTCCTAGTGCTTTACGTGGATGACATTCTGCTCATTGGTAATGACGTCAGAATGTTAGGAAACACAAAAGCATGGTTGTCAACCAAGTTTTCCATGAAGGACTTGGGTGAAGCCTCCTACATCCTAGGCATCCAGATTGTCAGGGACAGATCTAAAAGGATGTTAGGGCTCACCCAAAACTCGTATATGGAGAAAGTCCTAAAGAGATATCGAATGGACAACTCCAAACGAGGATTCCTTCCAATAAGGCATGGGATCAAGTTGTCCAAGAAGCAGTCCCCGCAGACTGATGAGGAACTTGAAAGATCCCCTATGCTTCTGCCGTAGGTAGCATCCAATATGCGGTCCATTGCACCAGGCCTGACATTGCATACGCTTTGAGCGTGACAAGCAGATATCAGTCCTGTGCAGGAGAGGCACATTGGAATGCCGTTAAGGGCATCCTTAAGTACCTAAGGAGGACTAAGGAAATGTTCCTAGTCTATGGCAATGGAGAACTAATTCTGGAAGGCTTTAGCGACGCTAGCTTCCAGTCTGATGACGATGATGCCAAGTCTCAATCGGGGTATGTATTCAAACTCAACGGAGGAGTAGTGGCTTGGAAAAGTTCCAAGCAAGCAACCACTGCTGACTCCACCACTGAGGCTGAACACATAGCAGCTTCAGAAGCTGCTAAGGAAGCGGTTTGGATGAGAAACTACATCCAAGAGTTGGGTGTGGTGCCTAGCATTGCCGAGCCTGTTGTCATCTTCTGTGATAACAACGGTGCAATAGCGCAAGCAAAGGAACCGAGATCTCATCACCGTTCCAAACACATTATTAGACGCTACCATCTTCTTAGAGAAATGGTAGGAAGAGGTGACGTTCGGATGGACCGAGTCAACTCAGCAGACAACACAGCAGACCCGCTGACAAAGCCTATGTCGCAGAGTGCTCATACGCAACATCTTGAGAAGATGGGGATTAGGCATATGGGTGATTGGCTTTAAAGGTCAAGTGGGAGATTGTTAGAATAGGTGACCATGTAAGCCAATTTTGGCAGGAATATGTAACCTATGTCTAGACAATTTCAGGTGTTTGATAAATCATTAATGAATAAAGAAGTGAATTTCATTTGGCATCACTTTGTTTGTGTTCACTTATATTTGTTTTCCATATCTGTTCACTACGCAAACAAAGCCCACGGACTGAGAATCAATTTCGGTGACTGGGACTACGCTTGGAGGTAGGTCCATGGAATCAGTCTTCCCGAATCAGTCCGGAAATCTCCAAGTCAAGGAATCCCGAAAATGGATACCGGGATTCCATTTGAGACTTGCACTAAGCACCTGCTGTCGTGTTTCATCGACGGGTGACGAGGGTCGTCTAAGCAGTGTTAGTGGGTTAGCATGCTAGGACGAAGCTGACTGAGGTGACTCGCGGGAACCGTCTTACGGAGGACCTTGAGTATGGTCAGCAAGGTATGACGTGTATTCCCGGTTCCAACGGTACAGGCCAAGTCCTTTGACTTGAGGAATTGCTCAGTTTACCTGTACGTTAGGGCTGTATCTTAGATATGGTGAGAGATTGCCAGAATTCTCTTTGGTAGTCATAAGCCATGTCTAGTACAGTTCTGGTGTACAAAGTGACAGTAGTTTCCAAGAAAGGATCTGTCTCCTGCCAATAGGTATTGACAGTTGAGTCTCATGTATGCTCTGTGTCTTGTCCCTAAAATCTGTGGCCACAGTAACTGAACAGAAGGGAAGGATTCCCTTGCGGCGTTTAGTGAGGACAGACCGACACTTAGGTCCAAAATGGGTACCTGCATTATCCGTGCCCTAGACTCTAACTGATGAGACCGAAGACAGAAGGACAAGTGTACTGTTAGAGCCTAAATGTTCATCCCTGAATATTTCACCTAGTCTCTAGTGCCATGGACCGTTGCTAGATGGCCACCCATGGTAACGGAAGGATTCTAGGAATCCGACCAAGTCTAGCTGAAAGGTGAACCTAAAGAGTCACACACTATCCACACACATTTAGATATTTAATTAGGAATTAAATATTGGAGTGAAGGAATGATTAAATTGGATTTAATCGGGTCCTTTATTTTTTTTCTTGGAGAAATAATTCCTTCTATTAGATATAAGGAATTAAATTGATAAATTAGATTTATCAAAGGGATTTATTTAATGGGCTTAAATAATATTTATATTTATTTTAGCCTCTTGGAAATATTTAAATAGGTTTTAAATATTCCATTAAATTAAATTAAATCAACGGTGAGATGAATGGGAGAGATGGATGGTTAGGATTGTTTTGACTAGGTCAAAACACTAGAAAGAGGAGTTTAAAGAGGATTAGACTCCTCTTCTATATAAACCCCTAGCATCCTACAAGTTGAATGATGATGAAACTCCAACACACACACTACAACACACACACACGGATTCTCTCTCCGTCTCTCTCGTCCGATTCTCTCTCCCTCTCCAAGAAATATTTTCTTGGTTCTTTTTGTTCTTGGAACATTAAGAACTTGATGAATCAATACCATTAATCAATAATGTGTTATTGATTCATCCACTCCAAAAACATAAACTTGTTCGTTGCTAGCACGACGTGCAAGATACGTGGGTGCATCGTGTGTCACGATTTAGAGGGTCTCAAAGACGAGATCTTGGTGCAAAACGGGGAACAACGCTTGTAGCCGTTGAAGACGAAAACGACAACGGGTAGGTCTCGTTCTAATTTTTCGTCCTCTCTTTAATTTCCAACCCTATGGCCTCCATGATTTATTTTGTGTTATTCGTTCATGAGATACACCGAACGCCCGGGAAATTTCAAAGGCACACCCTTTGAAACGTGTTTTAATTTAAAAGCATGTTTAAATTCCATATTTAATTTTAATTATACCGCGCTTCCGCATTCGCGCTTTTCCCGGGACGATCCACAATTTCTTTCACCACCAACCTGTGAGTCCTGTCTAAGAGGAAAAATGACCAAGAAGTCCTTTGTAGGACAAAGCAGGCTTGCCACAGGTCTGTTGGACTTGGTCCATACAGACGTATGTGGACCACTAAGGACGCAGGTTCGAGGTGGGTTCTCCTACTTCATAACCTTCACCGATGATCATTCACGGTATGGTTATGTATACCTGATGAGGTACAAGTCTGAACCTCTTGAGAGGTTTAATGAATTCAGACTTGAAGTGGAGAATTCAAACCAACTGCAAAATTAAAGTCCTATGGTCAGACCGAGGTGGAGAATACCTTAGTACCGAGTTCCTTAATTATCTAAAAGAAAATGGTATAATATATCTGAATGGACACCTCCTGGGACACCACAGTTGAATGGTGTCTCTGAAAGGAGGAATCGAACCCTATTGGACATGGTTTGATCCATGATGAATTTTACCAAATTGCCCTTGTCCTTTTGGGTCTACGCATTGGAAACGGCAGCCAAGTTGTTAATTTGTTGCCAACCAGTGTGTTGACCCAAACGCCATATGAAATATGGCACGGCAAGCCTGCGTCCTACAACTACTTGAAAGTGTGGGGTAGCCCCGCATACATCAAGAGGTTAGTGGGAGATAAGCTAGAATCCAGGTCTAGCTTATGTAGGTTCGTTGGATACCCAAAAGAAACTGCAGTCTATTACTTTTATGACCCCTTGGAACAAAAGGTATTTGTTTCAAGGAACGCAGTGTTCTTGGAACAAGGCTTTCCAGAGGATATCCAACCTGATGAACTGATCCTTGAGGAATTAAGTGATGGAAACCAGTCATCAGAGGTAGCCGCGGATTCCTCACTTAGAGGATTCAGGATAGATACCCGAAAAGGCTAATCGACCTCGAGAAGTCCAGCTTGCTAGGCATGACGAACAGCCTCGGGAAAGACCAGCTCCGGTACCTGAACCGCCAGCTCCTGTACAGTCAGCTCCCACAGTCACCACTGACGTTCCCGTTCTCCGTAGGTCAACTAGAGAGTCCAGACCTCCAGTGAGATATGGCTTTCTAAATATGACCGGTCTACTGGATAACAATCCTAAGACATACGGAGAAGCGATGTCTGTCATCGACTCCGGGAAATGGCTTGAGGCCATGAAGACCGAAATGGACTCCATGAGCGAGAACCAAGTCTGGAGACTTGTAGACCGATCGAAAGGTGTTAAGCCAGTTGGCTGTAAGTGGGTCTATAAGCGCAAACTTGGCGTTGATGGAGAAGTCAAAACTTTTAAGGCTAGGCTTGTAGCTAAAGGGTACACTCAACGACCCAGGGTCGATTTTGAGGACACCTACTCGCCGGTAGCCATGGCTAAATCTATTCGGATCCTGCTCGCCATAGCAGCATAGTATGACTATGAGACATGTCAGATGGACGTGAAAATGGCCTTCCTCAATAGTTTCATTGAGGAAGAGATCTACATGGATTAGCCGGAGGGTTTCACGGTCACTAGAGAAGAACATAAAGTCTGTCATCTCCAGAAGTCCATCTATGGCCTCAAACAAGCATCCCGAAGCTGGAACATTCGCTTTGATGAAGTAATACGGGGTTATGACTTCATAAAAAATGAATCCGACCCTTGTGTATACAAGAAGGTCAGTGGGAGCTCTATAAAGTTCCTAGTGCTTTATGTGGATGACATTCTACTCATAGGTAATGACGTTAGAATGTTGGGTGACACAAAAGCATGGTTATCAACCTAGTTTTCCATGAAGGATTTAGGTGAAGCCTCCGACATCCTAGGCATCCAGATTGTCAGGGATAGATCTAAGAGGATGTTAGTACTCACCCAAAACTCGTATATGGAGAATGTCCTAAAAAGATTTCGAATGGACAACTCCAAACGAGGATTCCTTCCCATGAGGGATGGGATCAAGTTATCCAAGAAACAGCCCCCGCAGACTGATGAGGAACTTGAAAGGATGAAGGCCATCCTCTATGCTTCTTATTAGAGTAGGTGACCATGTAGCCAATCTTGGCAGGCAAAATATAATCTATGTCTAAACAATTTCAAGGATTTGATAAATTATCAATGAATAAAAAGTGATATTCATTTGGCACTACTTTGTTTGTGATCACTTTACCTGCTTTATATATCTCTTCACTACGCAAACAAAGCCACGGACTGAAAACATATTTCGGGGACTGGGACTACGCTTGGAGGTAGGTCCATGAAATCAGTCCCGCCGAATCAGTCCGAAAATTTCTAAGTCAAGGAATCTCGAAAATCGGTACCGAGATTCCCCTTGAGACTTGCACTAAGCATCTGCTGTCGTATCTCATCGACGGGTGACGAAGGTCGTCTATGCAATGTTAGTGGGTTGGCCTGCTAGGGAGCAGCTGACTGAGGTGACTCGCGGAAGCCGTCCTACGGAGGACCTTGAGTAGGGTCAGCTAGGGATGACGTGTGTTCCCGGTTCCAACAGTATAGGTCAAGTCCTTTGACTTGAGGAACTGCTGAGTTTACCTGTATATCAGGGCTGTATCTTAGATATGGGGAGAGATTGCCAAGAAGCACTTGAGTAGTTATAAGCCATGTCTAGTGCAGCTCCGGTGTACAGAGTGACATTAGTTTCCAAGAAAGGATATGTCTCCTGTCAAAAGGCATTGACAGTTGAGTCTCACAAATACTCTGTGTCTTGTCCCTAAAATCTGTGGCCACAGTAACTGAACAGAAGGGAAGGTTTTCCCTTGCGGCGTTTAGTAAGGACAGACCGACACTTAGGTCCAAAATGGGTACCTGCATTTACCATGCCCTAGACCCTAAGTAGTGAGACAGTAGACGGAAGGATAAGTGTACTGTTAGAGCCTAAATCTTCATCCCCGTAATTTCAACTAGTCTCCAGTGCCATGAACCGTTGCTAGATGGCCACCTATGGTAACGGGCGGATTCTAGGAAGCCGACCAAGTCTAGCTGAAAGGTGAACCTAAAGAGTCATACACAATCCGCACACATTAAGTATTTAATTTAGAATTAAATATTTGGAGAAATGGAAAGATTAAATTGGATTTAATCGGGTCCTTAATTTTCTTGGAAAGAATTAATTCCTTTTATTAGATAAAAGGGATCTAATAAATTAGATTTATTAGAAAATTAATTTAATGGGCTTAGAATAAATATTTATATTTATTATATTTATTTATTGCCCTTGGAATATTTAAGTAGGTTTTAAATATTCCATTAAATTAAATTAATGGTTGAGATTAAAATGAAGGATGGATGGCTAGGATTAATTTGACTAGGTCAAATTACTACTTTGACTAGGACTTTGACTAGGTCAAAATCCTAGTCAAATTAGTCTTCTAGAGTTGGAGTTTGAAGAGGATTAAACTCCTCCGCTATATATAGTCCTAGCCCTCACCATACGTGTGATGATGAATCTTCACACACACACACACACACAAACCGTGTGTTCTCTCTCCGTCTCTCGTCTGCCTCTCTCCTCTCTCTCTCCAAGAAATTGCTCTTTGTTCTTTTGTGTTAACAATTGAACAAAAGGAGGATTAATCCATTTAAACTAACAACGTGTGATTGATCCATCCTTTCCAAAATACTTGTTCGTTCGCTAGCACGACGTACAAGATACGTGGGTGGATTGCGTGTCACAATTTGGAGGATCTCACATACGAGATTTTGGAGAAAATCGGGGAACAACGCGAGTACCGGTTAGAAGACGAAAACGACAAAACGGTAGGTCTCTTTTATGTTTTCGTCTCCTTTTTCTTTTCAAATCCTATGCCCTCCATGATTGCTTGTATGTCTTTAATTCATGAGATACACCAAACACCCGGGAACTTCAAGGGCACACCCCTTGAACGTGTTTTTATTTTACGTATAAAGCATGTTTAAATTCTGTAATTTAAATTTATACTGCGCTTCCGCATTCGCGCTATTTTCCCGGGACGATCCACACGCTTATCCCAGGCTTTCAGGGATATGATTTCATCAAGAACAAGTCCGATCCTTGTGTATACAAGAAGATCAGTGGGAGCTCATTTGCGTTTCTAGTGCTTTACGTGGATGACATCTTGCTCATTGGGAATGATGCTAAGATGTTGGGCACCACTAACGCTTGATTGTCAACGCAATTCTCCATGAAGGATATGGGCGAGGCATCCTACATCCTTGCCATAAAGATCTACAGGGATAGATCTAGAAGGATGTTAGGAATGTCCCAGTCCTCGTATATTGAGAAAGTCTTGAAGAGATTCAAGATGGAGAACTCAAAATGAGGATTCCTTCCTATGAGGCATGGAATTAAGTTATCCAAGAAGTAGTCTCCTAAGACTGATGAGGAACTCAAACTGATGTTAGACATCCCCTATGCTTCAACCGTGGTAGCATATAGTATGTCGTTCAGTGCACTAGACCTAATGTGGCTTTCGCTTTGAGCATGACTTGTCGATATCAGTCGTGTGCCAGGGAGGCACACTGGAGTGCGGTCAAGACTGTTCTGAAGTACCTGAAAAGGAGTAAGGACATGTTCTTGATCTACGGTGGTGGAAAGTTGATACTGGAAGGCTATAGCGACGCTAGCTTCCAGTCGGATGACAATGATGCCAAGTCTAAGTTTGGTTTTGTGTTCAGACTAAATGGTGGCATGGTTGCTTGGAAGAGTTCCAAGCAGGCTTCCACGGCGGACTCCACCATAGAGTCTGAATACATAGCAGCTTTGGAAGTTGCTACGGAGACGGTTTGGTTGATGAGCTACATCCAAGGGTTGGGTGTAGTACCTAGCATTGCTAAGCCTGTAGTTGTCTTCTATGATAACGACGGGGCGATAGCGCTAGCGAAGGAACTGAGATCTCATCACGATCCAAGAATATTCTTAGACGCTACTATCTGCTCAGAGAGATGGTTAGCAGGAGTGACGTTCGGTTGGACCGAGTCAGCTCTGCAGAAAACATAGCAGATCCACTTGCTAAGCCCGTGTCGCAAGTTGCCCAGACTCACCATCTGGATAAGTGGTTTGAGGTCAATGGATGATTGGCTTTAGGTCAAGTGGGAGATTGTTAAAATAGGTGACCAGAAAGCCAGTAGGTTTGGCGTTTTGTAACCTATTTGACAACTTGACGTAATGTAATATTATGGATGAATAAAATGAGTATTCGTCATCAATGGTACATACTTTGTTGCGCTCATTTTAAATATGTTAAAATGGTGTTTTACCTATATCGCAATAAAGCCCACAGACCACAGTTAACAACTCATAGAGTTAGGCCACGCATTGGATGGTGGTCATGAAACCTGAAAGATTGTGGATCATCCCGGGAAATAGCGCGAATGCGGAAGCGTGGTATAAAAATTAAATACAAAAATTAAAACATGCTTTTAATAAAATAAAAGAACACGTTCAAGGGGTGTACCCTTGAAGTTCCAGGGTGTTCGGTGTATCTAATGAATCAAAAAGCATAAAAGAAATCATGGAGGCCATAGGATTAAAAATAAAAAAAAATGAAAATTTAAACCGGAACCTACCGATTGTCATTTTCGTCTTCTAACCGGTACTCACGTTGTTCCCCGATATGCTCCAAGTGTCGTATGAGAGACCCTCCAAACAGTAACACGCAATCCACCCACGTATCTTGCACGTCGTGCTAACGAACGAACAAGTATTTTTGGAGAGGATAAATTAATCACACGTTATTAATCAACGGTATTAATTGTCCTAAGTTCAATTTTTCCAAGAACAAAAGAACAAGAAATTATTTTCTTGTTGCGAGAGAGAGAGGGCGGACGAGTAGGGAGAGAGGAGAGAGCCGAGTGTGTGTGTGTGTGTGTGTGTGTGTTGGAATAGCATCACTTCTCAAATAGTGAGGGGCTAGGACTATTTATAGATGAGGAGTTTAATCCTCTTTAAACTCCAACTCTAAAGAAGACTATTTTGACAAGGATTTTGACCTAGTCAAAGTCCTAGTCAAAGTAGTATTTGACCTAGTCAAATTAATTCTAGCCATCCATCTCTCCCTTTCCATCTCAACCATTGATTTAATTTAATGGAATATTTAAAACCTATTTAAATATTCCAAAGGCCAAATAAATATAAATATTTATTCTAGGCCTATTAAATTAATTTTTTAATAAATCTAATTTATTAGATTAATCCCTGTTACCAAATAAAAGGAATTAATTCTCCAAGAAAATAAAGGACCCGATTAAATCCAATTTAATCATTATTTTTCTCCAATATTTAATTCTAAATTAAATACTTAATGTGTGTGGATTGTGTGTGACTCTTTAGGTTCACCTTTCAGCTAGACTTGGTCGGATTCCTAGAATCCGTCCGTTACCATGGGTGGCCATCTAGCAACGATTCATGGCACTAGAGACTAGGTGAATATACGGGGATGAACATTTAGGCTCTAACAGTACACTTGTCCTTCTGTCTATGGTCTCACCACTTAGGGTGTTCGGCACGGAAAATTCAGGTACCCATTTTGGACCTAAGTGTCGGTCTGTCCTTACTAAACGCCGCAAGGGAAAACCTTCCCTTCTGTTCAGTTACTGTGGCCACAGATTTTAGGGCCGTGAGACTCAACTGTCAATGCCTTTGACAGGAGACAAATCCTTTCTTGGAAACTACTGTTTACTCTGTACACCAGAGCTGCACTAGACATAGCTTATGACTACTCAAGTGCTTCTTGGCAATCTCTCACCATATCTAAGATACAGACCTGATATACAGGTAAACTCATCAGTTCCTCAAGTCAAAGGACTTGACCTGTACCGTTGGAACTGGGAACACACGTCATACCTAGACGACCCTACTCAAGGTCCTCCGTAAGACGGTTTCCGCGAGTCACCTCAGTCAGCTACTTCCTAGCAAGCTAACCCACTAACACTTCTTAGACGACCCTCGTCCCCCGTCGATGAAATACGACAGCAGATGCTTAGTGCAAGTCTCAAGGGGAATCTCGGTACCCCATTTTCGAGATTCCTTGACTTGGAGATTTCCGGACTGATTCGGCGGGACTGATTTCATGGACCTACCTCCAAGCGTAGTCCCAGTACCCAAAATATGTTTTCAGTCCGTGGGCTTTGTTTGTGTAGTGAACATATATGAAATGCAGATAAAGTGAACTGAAAGAAAATCCGGTGGATCGTCCCGGGAATTGCGCGAATGCGGAAGCGCGGTAAAAAATAAACATATTAAAATAAAAGGCATGCTTTTAATTTAAAGAACACGCTCAAGGGGTGTGCCCTTGAGGTTCCCGGGCGTTCGGTGTATCTCATGATCATAAAACAATTAAATAAATCATGGAGGCCATAGAGTTGAAAAATAAAGAGGGACGAAAATCTTAAACGAGACCTACCCGTTGTCATTTTCGTCTTCAACTGCTACTCGCGTTGTTCCCCGTTTTGCACCAAGACCTCGTTCTTGAGATCCTCCAAATCGTGACACACGATCCACCCACGTATCTTGCACGTCGTGCTAGCAACGAACAAGTATTATTTTTTGGAGTGGACGAATCAATAACTCGTTATCAATTAACGGTATTGGTTCGTCTAAGTTCTTGATCTTTCCAAGAACAAAAAGAACTAAGAAAAATATTTTCTTGCTAGAGAAAGAGAGAGGGGGCGGACGAGAGGTAGGAGAGGGAGAGTGTGTGTTGTGTGTGTTTTTCAAGAATCATCATCCTTAAATGTTGGAAGCTAGGGGTTTATATAGAGGAAGAGTTTAATCCTCTTTAAACTCAAACTCTAAGTAACCTAATTTGACTAGGATTTTGACCTAGTCAAAGTCCTAGTCAAACTAGTGTTTGACCTAGTCAAACGAATCCTAGCCTTCCATCTCCCCTTTCCATCTCAACCGTTGATTTTAATTTAATGGAATATTTAAATCCTATCAAATATTCCAAAAGGCTAAAAGAATAAATATAATATAATAAATAAATATTATAATTTATTCTAAGCCCATTAAATCAACCCTTTTAATAAATCCTATTTATTAATTTAATTCCCTTTATCAAATAGAAGGAATTAATTTCTCCAAGAAAATATAGGACCCGATTAAATCTAATTTAATCATTCCTTTACTCCAATATTTAATTCTAAATTAAATACTAAGTGTGTGTGTGGATAGTGTGTGACTCTTTAGGTTCACCATTCAGCTAGACTTGGTCGGATTCCTAGAATCCGTCCATTACCATGGGTGGCCATCTAGCAACGGTCCATGGCACTAGAGACTAGGTGAAATTTTCGGGGATGAACATTTTGGCTCTAACAGTACACTTGTCCTTCTGTCTTCGGTCTCATCACTTAGGGTCTAGGGCACGGAAAATGCAGGTACCCATTTTGGACCTAAGTGTCGGTCTGTCCTCACCAAACGCCGCAAGGGACACCTGTTCCCTTCTGTTCAGTCACTGTGGCCACAGATTTCAGGGACAAGACACAGAGCATATATGAGACTCAACTGTCAACACCTTTTGACAGGAGACAGATCCTTTCTTGAAAACTTACTGTCACTTTGTACACCCGAGCTGCACTAGACATGGCTTATGACTACTCAAGAGTATTTTGGCAATCTCTCACCATATCTAAGATACAGACCTGATGTACAGGTAAACTCAGCAGTTTCTCAAGTCAAAGGACTTGGCCTGTACCGTTGGAACCGGGAATACACGTCATACCTTGCTGACCATACTCAAGGCCCTCCGTAAGACAGTTCCCGCGAGGCACCTCAGTCAGCTGCTTCCTAGCACGCTGACCCACTAACACTGCTTAGACGACCTTCGTCACCCGTCGATGAAATACGACAGCAGATGCTTAGTGCAAGTCTCAAAGGGAATCCCGGTACCCATTTTCGGGATTCCTTGACTTGGAGATTTCCGGACTGATTCGGTGAGACTGATTTCATGGACCTACCTCCAAGCGTAGTCCCAGTCCCCGAAAACATTACTCAGTCCGTGGGCTTTGTTTGCGTAGTGAACAGAAATGTAAATGCAGATAAGTGAACGTAAACAAAGTATTGCCATATGAATTTTCACTTCTTTATTCATAAATATTTTATCAAATACCAAAGAATTGTCTAGACATAGGTTACATATTCCTGCCAAAATTGGCTTACATGGTCACCTATTCTAACATGAACACAAACAAAGTAATGCCAAATGAATTCACTTCTTTATTCATTAATAAATTTATCAAAACACTGAAATTGTCTAGACATAGGTTACATTTTGCCCGCCAAGATTGGCCATATGGTCACCTATTCTAACAATCTCCCACTTGTCCTTTAAAGCCAATCACCCATATGTCTAATCCCCATCTCCTCAAGATGTTGCGTATGAGCCCTCTGCGACATAGGCTTTGTCAGCGGATCTGCTGTGTTGTCTGCTGAGTTGACTCGGTCCATCCGAACGTCACCTCTTCCTACCATTTCTCTAAGAACATGGTAGCGTCTAAGAATGTGTTTGGAATGGTGATGAGATCTCGGTTCCTTTGCTTGCACGATTGCACCATTTTTATCACAGAAGATGACAACGGGCTCGGCTGCTGGGCACCACACCCAACTCTTGGTTGTAGTTTCGCATCAAAACCGCTTCCTTGGTAGCTTCTGAAGCTGTTATGTATTCAGCCTCTGTGGTGGAGTTAGCAGTGGTTGCTTGCTTGGAACTTTTCCAAGCCACTACTCCTCCATTGAGCTTGAATACGTAACCCGATTGAGACTTGGCATCATCGTCATCAGACTAGAAGCTAGCGTCGCTAAAGCCTTCCAGGATCAGTTCTCCATTGCCATAGACTAAGAACATTTCCTTAGTCCTCCTTAGGTACTTAAGGATGCCCTTAACAGCATTCCAATGTGCCTCTGCTGTTAGAATAGGTGACCATGTAAGGCAATTTTGGCAGGAATATGTAACCTATGTCTAGACAATTTCAGGTGTTTTATAAATCATTAATGAATAAAGAAGTGAATTTCATTTGGCATCACTTTGTTTGTGTTCACTTATATTTGTTTTCCATATCTGTTCACTACGCAAACAAAGCCCACGGACTGAGAATCAATTTCGGGGACTGGGACTACGCTTGGAGGTAGGTCCATGGAATCAGTCTTCCCGAATCAGTCCGGAAATCTCCAAGTCAAGGAATCCCGAAAATGGGTACCGGGATTCCATTTGAGACTTGCACTAAGCACCTGCTGTCGTGTTTTCATCGACGGGTGACGAGGGTCGTCTAAGCAGTGTTAGTGGGTTAGCATGCTAGGACGCAGCTGACTGAGGTGACTCGCGGGAACCGTCTTACGGAGGACCTTGAGTATGGTCAGCAAGGTATGACATGTATTCCCGGTTCCAACGGTACAGGCCAAGTCCTTTGACTTGAGGAATTGCTCAGTTTACCTGTACGTTAGGCTGTATCTTAGATATGGTGAGAGATTGCCAGAATTCTCTTTGGTAGTCATAAGCCATGTCTAGTACAGTTCTGGTGTACAAAGTAACAGTAGTTTCCAAGAAAGGATCTGTCTCCTGCCAATAGGTATTGACAGTTGAGTCTCATGTATGCTCTGTGTCTTGTCCCTAAAATCTGTGGCCACAGTAACTAAACAGAAGGGAAGGATTCCCTTGCGGCGTTTAGTGAGGACAGACCGACACTTAGGTCCAAAATGGGTACCTGCATTATCCGTGCCCTAGACTCTAAGTGATGAGACCGAAGACAGAAGGACAAGTGTACTATTAGAGCCTAAATGTTCATCCCTGAATATTTCACCTAGTCTCTAGTGCCATGGACCGTTGCTAGATGGCCACCCATGGTAACGGAAGGATTCTAGGAATCCGACCAAGTCTAGCTGAAAGGTGAACCTAAAGAGTCACACACTATCCACACACATTTAGATATTTAATTAGGAATTAAATATTGGAGTGAAGGAATGATTAAATTGGATTTAATCGGGTCCTTTATTTTTTTTCTTGGAGAAATAATTCCTTCTATTAGATATAAGGAATTAAATTGATAAATTAGATTTATCAAAGGGACTTATTTAATGGGCTTAAATAATACTTATATTTATTTTAGCCTCTTGGAAATATTTAAATAGGTTTTAAATATTCCATTAAATTAAATTAAATCAACGGTGAGATGAATGGGAGAGATGGATGGCTAGGATTGTTTTTGACTAGGTCAAAACACTACTTTGACTAGGACTTTGACTAGGTCAAAATCCTAGTCAAAATAGAGTTCTTGAAAGAGGAGTTTAAAGAGGATTAGACTCCTCTTCTATATAAACCCCTAGCATCCTACAAGTTGAAGGATGATGAAACTCCAACACACACACTACAACACACACACACGGATTCTCTCTCCCTCTCTCTCGTCCGATTCTCTCTCCCTCTCCAAGAAATATTTTCTTGGTTCTTTTTTGTTCTTGGAACATTAAGAACTTGATGAATCAATACCATTAATCAATAATGTGTTATTGATTCATCCACTCCAAAAACATAAACTTGTTCATTGCTAGCACGACGTGCAAGATACGTGGGTGGATCGTGTGTCACGATTTAGAGGGTCTCAAAGACGAGATCTTGGTGCAAAAACGGGGAACAACGCTTGTAGCCGTTGAAGACGAAAACGACAACGGGTAGGTCTCGTTTTAATTTTTCGTCCTCTCTTTAATTTCCAACCCTATGGCCTCCATGATTTATTTTGTGTTATTCGTTCATGAGATACACCGAACGCCCGGGAAATTTCAAAGGCACACCCTTTGAAACGTGTTTTAATTTAAAAGCATGTTTAAATTCCATATTTAATTTTAATTATACCGCGCTTCCGCATTCGCGCTTTTCCCGGGACGATCCACAATTTCTTTCATCTGCTGCACAAGACTGATATTTGTTTGTTACGCTCAAAGCGTAAGCAATGTCAGGCCTAGTGCAGTGGACCGCATATTGGATGCTACCTACGGCAGAAGCATAGGGGATGACTTTCATCCTTTTAAGTTCCTCATCAGTCTGCGGGGACTGTTTCTTGAATAACTTGATCCCATGCCTCATAGGAATGAATCCTCGTTTGGAGTTGTCCATCCGATATCTCTTTACGACTTTCTCCATATATGAGTTTTGAGTGAGCCCTAACATCCTTTTAGTTCTGTCCCTGATAATCTGGATACCTAGGATGTAGGAGGCTTCACCCAAATCCTTCATGGAAAACTGGGTTGATAACCATGCTTTTGTGTCACCCAACATTCTGATATCATTACCAATGAGCATAATGTCATCCACATAAAGCACCAGGAACACTATAGAGCTCCCACTGACCTTCTTGTATACACAAGGGTCGGATTCGTTTTCGATGAAGTCATAGCCCCGTATTACTTCATCGAAGCGAATGTTCCAACTTCGGGATGCTTGCTTGAGGCCATAGATGACTTCTGGAGACGACAGACCTTTTGTTCTTCTCCAGTGACTGTGAAACCCTCCGGCTGATCCATATAGATCTCTTCCTCAACGAAGCCATTGAGGAAGGTCGTTTTCACATCCATTTGCCATATCTCATAGTCATACCATGCTGGTATGGCGAGTAGGATACGAATGAATTTAGCCATGGCTACCGGCGAGTAGGTATCCTCAAAATCGACCCCGGGTCGTTGAGTGTATCCCTTAGCTACAAGCCTAGCCTTAAAGGTTGTGACTTCTCCATCAACGCCAAGTTTGCGCTTGTAGACCCACTTATAGCCAACTGGCTTAACACCTTTCGGTGGATCTACAAGTCTCCAGACTTGGTTCTCGCTCATGGAGTCCATTTCGGTTTTCATGGCCTCAAGCCATTTCCCAGAGTCGATGTCAGACATCGCTTCTCCGTATGTCTTCAGATCGTTATCCAGAAGACCGGTCGTATTTAGAAAGCCATATCTCACTGGAGGTCTGGACTCTCTAGTAGACCTACGGAGAACGAGAACGTCAGTGGTGACTGTGGGCGCTGACTGTATCAGAGCTGGCGGTTCAGGAACTGGGGTTGGCTGTTCCTGAGGTTGTCCTTCATGCCTAGCATGTTGGACTTCTCGAGGTCGGTCAGCCCTTCAGGTGTCAATCCTCAATCCTTGAAGTGAGGATTTCGCGGCTACCTTTGATGACTGGATTCCATCACTTGATTCCTCAAGGATCAGTTCATCAGGTTGGATATCCTCTGGGAAGCCTTGCTCCAAGAACACTGCATTTCTTGAAACAAACACCTTTTGTTCCAAGGGGTCATAAAAGTAATAACCCGCAGTTTCTTTAGGGTATCCAACGAACCTACATAAGCTAGACCAGGATTCTAGCTTATCTCCCAGTAACCTCTTGATGTATGCGGGACTACCCCACACTTTCAAGTAGATGTAGGATGCAGGCTTGCCGTGCCATATCTCGTATGGCGTTTGGGTCAATACAATGGTTGGGGCCAAATTTGGCAACTTGGCCGCCGTTTCCAATGCATAGCCCCAAAAGGAAAAGGGCAATTTGGTAAAACTCATCATGGATCGAACCATGTCGAACAGGGTTCGATTCCTCCTTTCAGAGACACCATTTAATTGTGGTGTCCCGGGAGGTGTCCATTCTGAAATTATACTATTTTCTTTTAGATAATTAAGAAACTCGGTACTAAGGTATTCACCGCCTCGGTCTAATCGTAGGACTTTAAATTTGTAGTTGGTCTGGTTCTCTACTTCAAGTCTGAATTCTTTAAACCTCTCAAGAGCTTCAGACTTCTACCTCATTAGGTAAACACAACCATACCGTGAATGATCATCGATAAAGGTTATGAAGTAGGAGAACCCACCTCGAGCCTGCGTCCTTAGTGGTCCACATACGTCTGTATGGACTAAGTCCAACAGACCTGTGGCAAGCCTGCTTTGTCCTACAAAGGGCTTCTTGGTCATTTTCCCTCTTACACAAGATTCACATGTTAGTAGCTCACTCAAATCCCCTACCTCTAGGTTCTTTGAGTCTACCAATCTTTTTATCCTATCTTGGGATATGTGACCTAGCCTAGCGTGCCACAGTCGTGCATTTCCGTTATTATCTATTTTACGTTTGTGTTGAGCGTTAAGAACGAAGTTCGTTTGTTGGAAGATATAAAGCCCATTATTAAGTGTACTAAGTAGATGAGCAATTCCACACCTCATCAAATCAAAGCAATTTTTATTGATCATAAATTCATAACCATTATTGTCTAACAATGGAATGGAAATGATGTTTTTTATCATACTAGGTACAAAATAAACTTGCTCTAATTCTATGCTAATGCTATCACTAACTACTAGAGTGGCGGATCCTACTGCTTCTGCCGAGATGGCCTTGCCATTCCCAAGCTTCAGGATCATATCCACGCCACCCAGTTTTCTGCTTCTTTTCAGCACCTGCAAATCATTGCAAATGTGAGCTGTATAGTCGGTATCTAATACCCAAGAGGCAAAATTAGTGACCATATTAACCTCAATCACAAATATACCTTGGTTCGAGAGGAGCTTGGGGCACTCCCTCTTCCAATGCCCTTTCTCACGGCAATTGATACATATGTCATATGTCTTCGACTGTTGCTTGTAGACAACCTTTCCCTTTCCTTTGCCTTTCCCCTGTTTGGCAATGGGAACACTCTTAGTGTTCGTAGCTGCTTTGACGGCTTTTCCCTTCCCTTTCTTCCTTTTCCAACGTCCGGCACCCTTGCCTTCTTTTTGGAAGTCGAAGCACCTCCAAACAATACCCAAGGCGTGGACTTTTTGATCGTTGCCTCGTATTGCACCAATATGTTAATCAACTCATGAATGCCCTTCTCATGTGCGTTCATGTTGTAGTCGACGATAAATTAGTCGAAGTAGGGTGGGAGTGACTGAAGGATCACATCTATGTACGTTTCATTGTCGAGGCCTGCCTTTAGGTCCTCGAGCTTTTCCACCAGGGTAAGCATTTTAACCTCGTGCTCTTGTACAGAGGATCCTTTTGTCATTTTGGTTCCAAAGAACGCCTTGGTCGCGACATACCTAGTATGCCGGTCCGGGACTGCATAGCAATCCTTAAGGCGAGCCATAATGGAAGGGACATCGTCTAGCCTTTCATACTGCTTCTGAATCTCATTCGTCATTGAAGCAAGTATGACGCTACGAACCTTCCGGTTATCCTTATGCCAAGTCTTGAACGTCTCACGTTATTCTGGCGTAGATCCTTCCGGTAAGGTCCTAGGGAGAGGCTCGTCCATGACGTAGCCTTGGTTCTCGTAATTCAGGACTATCCTGAGATTGCGCAACCAGTCGTTGTAATTGGTTCCATTGAATTTGTTTGTCTCAAGTATGGTGGAAAGTGGGTTCTTAGACATTTTTAAATCCACATTTAAAACAGAGTGCGCGATCAGCAGAATATAAAAGACGGTGGTTTGATAAAAATAATTAAATGCTTGGTTTTTAGTCATTTAATGCTCCCACTATTTATACGAAAATACGGTACTCTCAAACGTTGTTTTCGAAAAATCCTTTCCTAGTGAGCGTGGGATCCACAATGATTTTTTCCATACCCCACTTTTACGATTCGCATGGAAAAAATATTGTGGGAAGTATACCATACCATTCTCGTTCCACGAGATTCCTAAGATTATTGCCTCACTCTTTCACATGATCCCGAGGACTCCAAGAGAATCATGTTAATCGGGCGTTAGACCCGACCCAATCTACCGAGCCACAGACCCACTGCTACCCCCACGACTCGTGAGACAGGTAACAGCGGTCTATCTTTCGTTCATGACATAGTGCAGCTTCTTTTAAGTACAATAATGTGTCACGACTCGTGAGACCACGCTATTGACCTAAATCACCTCACTGTGCCATGGATTGGAAGGCATGGACAACCCCTAGAGTCCATGTCCATTTTGTCTAGGGTCTAATATTTGGACATTGGTCCAACCAATGTGAGAGTAATAAATGACCGAGATCTCATAATATAAAAACATCTATACATTCATCCACAATGTGTAATAAATAAATTGCATCCACAGCAGTTATATGATAAATAAAGCGCCATTCATCCATCACAATAACCACATGCAAAATTAAAGCCTAGCACGCCCCTGTTGGATGATCACGAGCCCGAATCCTATGCGACCCACTGAGCCCGCAGTGGATCTATGGTCAATCTAGGGTTGGTCCTACACTATTACATTAATAGTAACCCAATCATCATTCTGGTGGCCTTGGTCTCTTTTCTCTTTCGTCTCTTCATGGAAACGCCTTGGAACCTCCAGTCTGGGCTCTCCATGTGGACCTTCCTTCTTCTCCATCAATTACATCAAATTGAAACCTCACTCATATTCTACTCTCATTACATATTAAAAATAGAAACCCCAGCGAAAACCCGGGGGGAGTACATAAGGAGGGAGATAGAATGCCTTATTATTCCAAGGCAACTAGAAAGAGAGAAGGATAAAACAGTAAACGAGGAACAGAGGACCAACATAAAATTAAACCATACATTCGGTCTAGGGCTCGTGATCATCCGTTTCCATCCAACACACATAATCATATGATCCAATCATATAATAACAACATACCAATAATACATGATTACCAATCACAATTATCCAAGATAAATAAATGCGTAACGTATGAAAATATGGCATAACCGTTTGTAATAATATTTTCTCGTTTTAAGGAAAATCTTTCCTCATTATTTCTAGGTAAAATATCCTCTGGATTCCAAATCCAATATATTTTTACTTCCTAAAATAATGTCTTAGAAAATTAGGCAAAAAAATGAACAAAATCGAATTTTCAGAATTAATTAAAAAATTAAAAATAAACAAAATAAAAAAGGGAGAAACCCTAGCTAACCGCAGCCGACCGCCGCCACCGGCAGCAGCCAGCTGGCGTGCGCGCAGGCCAGCAGGCTCAGCCTGACGGGCGCGCGCTGGCAGGCCCCTGCCTGTGTGCGTGCACGCCTGGTCGGTAGCAGGCTGCACGGCCGCGCACGCCGGCAGGCTGTCGTGCGCGCAGGCTCCCTTGCCTGCGCGCGCGCTGGCCTGTTGGCTGCCAGCCGCGCGTCTACCCCGCACAGTGTGCGCGCGCATGCGCACTGGGCGCGTCCACCGGGTACAGAGTGTTCATCTTTTTCCTAGAAAAAGATGAATAATAAAATTCATCATCCATAGGTGTTCGTATATACTCATATATATACATAATTAATGTGATTATTGGAATGTTTCTAGGTTCATCCAAGGATGTCTAGATACATCTCAATCAATCACCATCAATTCTTCAATCAAGCCTACCATCTTTTAAGGTATGATCAAATCATACCAAAAGGGAAGGGCTTGATTGGAGTTGATTTTTCTCTTACCAAAAGAGACAGTCAACTAAAACCTAGCATCCAACATGGCCGATTTTCGCTCCCTCCAAGGTGGCAATTTTCGGCCATGCTCATTTAGGAAAGATGTCAAACTTCTTCCTATTCCATAAATAGAATTAACACACCTGTTGGGTCAAAATTTAACGGACCGGGTTCTACCGTAATCCAATTACGACGAAACCCAAAATTAAATCCAATTTAATTTAATGTCTACTTAAATAATTTCCATTGATCTTTTAATCCAATTAAAAGATCCAACATCTTCAACTTTTCATATTAATCGATAAATCCTATCTACCGATTAAACGAGGGCCCGATACAATATCGGCCAGTCCATCCAATGGACAATCACTTAAGTAATCCAACTACTTATCATCCTCCGAAATTGACGCCAAGTCAATTCCTTCACCTCCTCGGTGATTTTGGTGTGACCATTTACGTTCACCCTCAGCTAGACTTGGACTCGTGTCCAACAGGAGCCCGTCACCATGGGTGGCCATCTAGCAACGGTCCATGGCACTAGAGACTAGGTGAATGTTGAAAGATTGTGGATCGTCCCGGGAAATAGCGCGAATGCGGAAGCGCGGTATAAAAATTAAATACAAAAATTAAAATATGCTTTTAATAAAATAAAAGAACACGTTCAAGAGGTGTACCCTTGAAGTTTTCGGGGGCGTTCGGTGTATCTCATGAATCAAAAAGCATAAAAGAAATCATGGAGGCCATAGGATTAAAAATAAAGAGAAACGAAAATTTAAACCAGAACCTACCGATTGTCGTTTTCGTCTTCTAACCGGTACTCGCGTTGTTCCGCGATTTGCTCCAAGTCTTGTATGTGAGACCATCCAAACAGTAACATGTAATCCACCCCATGTATCTTGCACGTCGTGCTAGCGAACGAACAAGTATTTTTTGAGAGGATGAATTAATCACACGTTATTAATTAACAGTATTAATTGTCCTAAGTTCAATTTTTCCAAGAACAAAAGAACAAGAAATTATTTTCTTATTGTGTGAGAGAGAGAGGGCGGACGAGTAGGGAGAGAGGAGAGAGCCGAGTGTGTGTGTGTGTTGGAATATCATCAACTTCTCAAATAATGAGGGGCTAGGACTATTTATAGAGGAGGACTTTTAAATCCTCTTTAAACTCCAACTCTAAAGAAAGACTATTTGAGTAGGATTTTGATCTAGTCAAAGTCCTAGTCAAAGTAGTATTTGACCTAGTCAAATTAATCCTAGCCATCCATCTCTTCCTTTCCATCTCAACTATTGATTTAATTTAATGGAATAATTTAAAATCTATTTAAATATTCGGAAGGCCCAACAAATATAAAATATTTATTCTAGGCCTATTAAATTAATTTTCTAATAAAATCTAATTTATTAGATTAATCCTTTTACCAAATAAAAGGAATTAATTCTACAAGAAAATAAAGGATCCGATTAAATCCAATTTAATCATTCTTTTCTCTAATATTTAATTCTAAATTAAATACTTAATGTGTGTGGATTGTGTGTGACCCTTTAGGTTCACCTTTCAGCTAGACTTGGTCGGATTCCTAGAAGCTGTCCGTTACCATGGGTGGCCATCTATCAACGATCCATGGCACTAGAGAATAGGTGAATATACGGGGATGAACATTTAGGCTCTAACAGTACACTGGTCCTTTTGTCTACGGTCTCACCACTTAGGGTCTAGGCCACGGAAAATTCAGGTACCTATTTTGGACCTAAGTGTCGGTCTGTCCTTACTAAAGGCCGCAAGGAAAACCTTCCCCTTCTGTTCAGTTACTGTGGCCACAGATTTTTAGGGACAAGACACAGAGCATCCGTGAGACTCAACTGTCAATACCTTTGACAGGAGACAGATCATTTCTTGGAAACTACTGTCACTTTGTACACCAGAGTTGCACTAGACATGGCTTATGACTATCAAGTGCTTCTTGGCAATCTCTCACCATATCTAAGATACAGACCTGATATACAGGTAAACTAAGCAGTTCGTCAAGTCAAAGGACTTGACCTGTACCGTTGGAACCGGGAACACACGCATACCTAGCCGACCGCTCAAGGTCTTCGTAAGACGGTTCCCGCGAGTCACCTCAGTCAGCTGCTTCCTAGCAGGCTAACCCACTACACTGCTTAGATGACCCTCGTCCCCCATCGATGAATACGACAGCAGATGCTAGTGCAAGTTTCAAGGGGAATCTCGTACCCATTTTCGAGATTCCTTGACTTGAGATTTCCGATTGATTCGGTGGGATTGATTTTCATGGACCTACCTCCAAGCGTAGTCCTCCAGTCCCGAATATGTTTTCAGTCCATGGGCTTTGTTTGTGTATGTGAACAGAGATGAAATGCAGATAAAGTGAACACAAACAAAGTAATGCCAAATGAATTCACCACTTCGTTATTCATTAATAAATTTATCAAACACTGAAATTGTCTAGACATAGGTTACATTTTGCCCGCCAGATTGGCTATATGGTCAACCTATTCTAACAAAACTAACTGATTAAGAGTTAGGTCTGAAACGTCAAGTCGAGGACCCACGAGACAGGGGCAACGAGAGTCCTATTGAGACTTGGCATCAAGAGTCGTGTTCATTGGATGAGTGTCGTGTTTCATCGACGACGATGCGTGGGACGCCGACAACGATCTTGATGGTTAGTCGAC